>CM070507.1:12465557-12768225 GCA_036346375.1 Guadua angustifolia | reverse complement strand
TGATTATTACTTTCGGGGATCGGGATGAGTACCTTTGAAGGATCCATTCAAGCCGACTGAGGGAGTGGGGAGGTTGATCACCAGGGCAAAGAAATCGAAGGAAGCCGATTGCAGAAGATGCGAGAGCAGGAAAGCGTGAAAATGACCGTGGGGGTCCCGCATATATATAGCACGGTGAAAAGTAAAAGTGGCGGGAAGCGAATTTGAGGCGACACCTGCCATTAAACCGCACTGAGACTTTTACGGCACAATCAAAATAGCAGTTATTGACACGATTCCCTAACCAGATAACAAGGAAGCCGATGGGTGAAGAAGCCGATATATTTTTGAAAGATAACAAGTTATCTTCCAAAAATGGGGGGCATATGTTTGCACCAATTTTTGGAAACTACGAGAAGGATCGGCAGAAAAATGTAAGTTTGGATACAACACGGAATGCTTCAAAAGAATTTGGATAATGTACGGATAATACTTGGAAGCAGAGTCCAAATAGGAAACTACTGGGTTTTCGGATTGCATCGTCGTGTTAGATCAGGACTCGGATCGGCTAGCGGGTATATAAAGCGCGCTACGGCTGCTTGGGAGAGGACATCCACAAACAATCAACACATCTACCAGTTTTTGCTTTCCGTAGTTTTTAGTCTTTAGCATTGTAATCTTTCCTCTGTAAGTCGACATCGATCAAATAAAGTTGCGCATCGCCGATTGTTTGATCGTCATTGGCTTTTTCAGGTTTGATTTGTTCTGTCTTGTTGCGCATCGCCTTTTCAGAATCGATCTACCTCTTACCTCGGATTAGTCTTAATCGGCTAATTTAGTTACCCTTCTAATCGGCTTTCTGGCTGATTCTTGATTCTTAGCCGATTCACCCTAAGGATCGGCTTGATCGAATTTCACATCACTTCCCTTATCGATTGCAGGGTCAAATCGATTGGCACGCTCGCGCAAACCGAACCCGGCGTTCGTCCGGTGTGTTGAAATCAGAAACCCTCTTCACGTTTTTGGTGCCAACACCATTCAAATTGATTTAATTTGGAAGAAAACTAGTTACAACGATAATTGAAGATTCTGTTTCAAATAATACTAGAAGAATTGTGCTTTCCAAGTAAAGGTCATGTATGAACTTTTTTTAGCGCGATGTATCACATAATCTTTGTACTGTAAGAAAAAGATTGTACTATAACTATAATATCAAATCATTATTTTGATAATTATAGTCTAATTTTAAATTTAACACAGCGCCTCCAAAATGTCAGGCCTAAATATTCCATCGGCGCACGAGAAATGCTCATGTCTACCGTTGAGTTTCACACTACCCGGTTGACGCAAGAGTTTCTATTGCTGATCCAAACCTATGACGTGAATTATATAGCGAGCAATGCCACTGCGAATCTGCCATGCGCGTGCAAGTCGGTCACAAAGTGCAAACTGGCGCAAGCGGTGTCAGAGGGCAAAAGCGCAATCCCAACGTAGCCACACATACCACAAATATAATAAAATGAACATGTGTGTCTCAAATTCAAGACCACTTACTTTGATACCGTATTGGATGTAAGTCATGGATGACTTCATCCAAAATGTTAAACTGATACGGAGATGTAAGCAATCTCCCTATATTTCAGCACTTTCTCTGGTCTCTACGACAGCTGGTTCATGGAATTGATCGTGTCTTTTTCGGAGTCACGAGCACATCAAAAAGCATGGCTGTACTGATACGACCAAGAACCTAGTTGAACATTGCTCTAACACGATGCTTTAGTCCATCATAAAATCCGAGTTTAATCCCAAGAGGCCAAGACCATCCAATTGCATTATACCTTGATTTTCTTGTTTTGGAGAGTAGACCTTGAAATTCTAGCTCAGGACTAAAAGCACGTAACCCCTTTTCTAAATCTAGGGACAATTCCAAAACATCCCCCTCTTTACGATCCACAGGCACTGTTGTATATATTTTCTTTATTGTCTCACCTGATCCACAGGCACTGCGTGATCATTCAAAGTTTTTGCCTAGTAGAAAGATCAAGTGTGCTGATGCAGTTTGGTATCCTTTCGAATGCGTGATTACTCCAAGCAAACCAAGAAAACGATGCGCTATCTTTACAACAAATGCAGTCACTCACCAAAATTTGCAGTCAGAATCATGGGTTACAAATGGTCTACAAGTCGAATGTTTCAAACGAGCAATCACATAGACAACACAAATAGAACGTAGCTCTTCATGACGGTGCCACGATCGGAATCTTCCCAAACAATTGTTGTTGCGATTAATATAGTCGATTAACCCTTGCTGTCCTCGGATGAGAAGAGCTGCAGCCTGGACAGGAACTCTGGAGACACACGGGTAGGACGGTAGTCCTTGTTGAGACAAACAGCTGTTGCCTTTGCTTCCAAAATTAACTGCCAGGAGAAATAGGATGTGCACAATCATGGTGATATATGCGTCTTTTGCCGTATAGAATGGTTGCACAGAAATGCCTAAGAGCAATTCATGCTTAAAATAACATATAAATTGTAGAAATTGTATATGTTGACACAATGCCATCCCAAATGGTACTAAATGGAATTGTTGCCTTAGTACTATTGCAAACGTGCTTGAAATGTGTGGTGCATATTATTTTTTCTATTCTGAATCAATTACTGTTTGTTCTGCATACCTCGTGGTTAGGCAGCTTCTCAATGGAGTGCTCGAATATCATCCTTACACCTTTGATGCTTGCAAGTCTCACCTTAACGACAAACTTGTCACCACTCTAACAGTCCAAGAAAATAAAAAGGGAAATCAGAAGCGAAGAGAACCTATGATACTATGACATGTTGCAGTCCGAACTCTGAAGGTTACTGGTTTCACAGTATTGCTACAAACATCTTGAATTTTTGGTTGTGCTCAATTCGGGAAAGAAGTACATTACTCTCAAAGGCGCGAAGAACTTGAGGTGCAGCTCAGAGAGGGCCAGCGACTCACCACTGCGTGCTACTGCATCTGCACTTATGCCTACACTCTCAAGTAGCTCATGACGACCTGCTCAATTTTAATGCATAGAACTCAATAAGAGATTTTCAATGTCAGCTAAACCATAGATTATATTTTGTTCAGAAGAAACCCTGATAGCCTAACGAGATATGAAGTCTTAAGATGCTATCTGATAATCTGAATCATGCTCACTGACCAAGTGTATAACACTAATATGAGATATTCATTTTGAATTTGTTCTGAACTCACCATGTTGGCAGTAGCTAGCATAGACAGCATTGTTGACAACTCCATACTGGTCAAGTTCATAGTCGCGCACCTTCATCTCCACTTGGAAAAACTTATCCACCCTGAATATCACAAGGACTAACAACAATATCACACACTCAAATTCATGTGCATTCCAAGATCAATAGAATGAACGAAGCATAGTTTTCAGGATATAATCCAAAGAAACCCAAACTATATGGTACATCAGTACATCACTTATGTCTGAAGGCATTGCGGGCATGATTTCTAGCCAAAGACGACACAGAACGTGGCAGCACCACGCACAAATCAATTAAGTAGGGCATGAATTTGCAAGCGTTTGTACTACAAGATCAGGAAAATTGGTTAATTCCATTCCCAATTACAGCATCAGATTCGCCACGGACGATGCTCTAGAACAACAGCTGCGTGGCCACAATTTCAACTCTTCCTCTTATTCCGTGATCCAAACAGAAAATTCGACAATTTTTCAAGTCATCCTCACATGACACGTCCCATGAACCAAGAAGAAGAAATTGCGGTAAGTAAGGAGACTTAGGATGGACCTCAGGCTGGCGTGGGGGTTGACTGACTGAGCGGAGACGGCGAGGGGGCGGCATATGCCTCGGGTGGCGGTGGAGACGAGCGCCGGCAGGCGGAGCGGTGTAGGGTTGACGGCCCGGGAACAGCTCCGGCGAGCACCGGCGTGGATCGGTGGGAGCGGCGAGTGGGCGTTGGGCATGAAGCGCCAAATCTGGTGGTGCATTGCGGCGGGGCGGACTGGGGCGGCGCACCGAGGTGCCAGCATGGCCTATGTAGTTGGAGGCAGCTACCAAACCAATCAGCAAATAATCAATAGTCAGGCACTCGTTCCTGTTTTGCTCAAATATAGCTCCT
The DNA here is from genome assembly GCA_036346375.1 of Guadua angustifolia. Lineage (NCBI taxonomy): Eukaryota > Viridiplantae > Streptophyta > Magnoliopsida > Poales > Poaceae > Guadua > Guadua angustifolia. The sequence goes on along the minus strand of CM070507.1, from coordinate 12,764,108 downwards.
TTCTCGTTGGAATTACAAATCTAACCCTCCCAAATCATCATCACTATTGTCGGCGTATTTCGCCGGACAGAATCTCGTCAACGGACAGAATTGACTACTCCTAGGATGGAGGATAGGGTTCGGTAGAGGGCATCTTCGTGGCTGGAAACCCTAATGACTCTCGCGCGAGGGATTCCGGGGATCAACAGATCAATGAACACAGTGATGTACCTAGGTTTAGACTCCCAGTACGGGTAACAGCCCTACATCCTGCTAGATCTTTGTTGAGAAAATGTGGAGACGATGACAATGGTTCTTCTGGTCTCGAGCTTGGATGAGTTCTCCGGCTCTCTCCCTTCTCCATGCACTAGAGCACTCTTATATAGACGGAATTGGCTCGGGCAGGTGAGAAGGTAACGCTATACTGATCTACAACTCATTAATTACACCCATCATTACGGTCTTATCACACCGACCCATGACTCATTTATTACACCCGTCGCTATAGCCTTGTCCTTCAGATCCCATTTAATGTCGCTGCGTAGCTTCCCCCGGTTCGCCCGGGATATAACGCTCCTGCGACGGGTTTGGTGAGATGAGCCGTCGTCGTGTCGATAGTAGAATTCCTTGTAATTAATGGCCCTAACACAGCGTGTCAGGGGAAGGAGACTTCGAGGCGAAGCCTTCTCCTCATTCTTCTGGTTGCCTTTGTGGCCTGACGAGGCGGGCCCGAACGCCTGCCCGCTTGCCAGTCCGCCACCTAAGCCGACGCCCGGCGGGCAAGGCTTGATCGCCCACCGCCGCGAGCCGCCACGCGGCTTCCCGCCGGCGGCAGGCATGATCGCCACCGCCGCCCGAGCCGCCACGTGAGCTTTCGCCCGTGGCGAGGCTTGATCGTCCACCGCCCGCCGCATCGCCACGTGGGCTTCGCCCGGTAGGGCATGATCGCCACCGCCGCCAAAGCCGCCACGTGAGCTTCTCGCCCGGCGGGCAGGGCTTGATCGTCCACCTGTCCGCCAGACCGCCACGTGGGCTTCCCGCCCGACGAGCAGGGCATGATCGCCCACCTGCTAGCCAGGCCGCTACGTGGGCTTCCCGCCTAGCGAGCAGGGCTTGATCGCCCACCTGCCCACCAGGCCACCACGTGGGCTTCCCGCCCGACGAGCAGGGCATGATCGCCGACCTGCCCGCCAGGCCGCCACGTGGGCTTCCCGTCCGGTGGGCAGGGCATGATTGCCCACCTGCTCGCCAGGCCGCCATGTGGGCCAAGCCGCTGCTTAGGCCTACTAATCTGCGACGGAGAGGGTACCCCGGTGCAAAGTACACCGACAACTATATTAAAGTTGGCAATGTTCCGCGCCTCTCAACGATTTGAGCGGCCGACTCGGCTCGTTTCTTTTCGCGTTTAGGCCCTTTAAAATACGTAATTACGTATAGATCTTTCCCGTGTTTTTTTATGAAAAGGCCTTTGGTTTAGAAAAATCTCGAATCTTTCTGAAAGGACTCTAAATAAATACTAAAAAAGAACATAGTTACGTTTGGATTATTCCAGCTATTTTTCACGAAAAGGACCTTTCGATTTAGAGCCTAATTTTTTTTCCTAGAAGACCTCCCGAGACTTCTTTCGTTTGTTTTTTGACGCCTCATTTTTTACGAAAAAGCACTCGAATGTTTGCGCAAACCCTCCGAATTTTCTGAAGATTATTTTTAGTACATCGTTTCGTACAGGGAGGCATTCCAGTTTTTGCATGGACCCTTCGGAGCTTTCGGGATTTATTTTTAGCACGTTGTTACAGAGAGGCACTCCAATTTTTGCATGGACCCTTCGGAGTTTCCGGAATTTATTTTTTAGCACATTGTTTTTTCTGACATTTGCTCAAAACTTTTTGAAATTATATATTTATCCCCTATTAGTCTCCCAATACTCATGTGATTTTTTTGCTTGGCTTGCAGCGGTCGGCGCAATGTGGTGCGGCGTGCACCGCGCCAACGTGTCTAGTATGATTCCACATTCCCTTACCATGTTGGGTGGCTTCCCATGCTCATCGGCCGCAGCAAACCGCCTCCCACGCTCGGCCACCGCCTCCCATGGCTCGTCGGCCGCGGGAGCGCTCCCGCATTCGGCCACACCTGCCTGCGCCACGCTAGCCTGCCCTCACGCTCTTGGGGTGTGGCAAGCCAGCTTCCGCAATAGGGGAGCACTGCAATACGGTGAAGGGGGGCCAAATTTGCAATTTCGGTAATAAGGGAGCTAGATTTGCATTTTCGGTGACCGGGGGGGGGGAGTGATCACTTCACTAATCTATATTCATTCACTGGAATTGCTATTTAAAGATCCTCTTCCCGTGACAAGTGGCATCACCTCCTTTACACCCCCTTTTGTCCTCCATTCCTTCCCTCAAAATCAAAATAGTTTTTGTATTTCAAATTTGCCTGTCAAGTTTTTGAAAACAAGTATTTTGTAACCACTTTTGAAAAATTTTTATGTGAAACTTTCAAAACAAAAGTTTGTTGAATAGAAACTTTCCGATCCAAAAGTTTTGAATAGAAAGTTTTTGGAGTTGAAACTTTTTTATTTGAATATTTCGAGTTGGAACTTTTTCCGAGCTGAAAGTTTCTAATTTGAAATTTTTTGATTAATTTTTTTTGAGTTGAAACTTTCTAATTTGAAACTTACTGTTTAAAATTTTTAAAGTTAAAATGCTCTAATTTTAAGTTTTTTGTGTTAGATAGGAAAGAAGGGAGGTGAGATAACTGAGTAGGGAAGAGGGAAGGGGGAAAGGTGGAAGTACTACTACAGAAAAGGTCATCACATAAGGTTTTATAGATTGTGCAGAAGCATGTACCGTGATAATACTGTTGATCGTAGATGGTTTCAATCATCTATGAAATTTCATATCACAAACAGTGCAGATCAAGAACCTTTGTGATAATCTATTCTTATAGACAATCTATATACGAGTAGACCAATGCATATACGATGATTTAATCAACTCCATATTTGATGAAATAGAGAACCATCAAAATGATCCTGTTCCTGCCAAAGACCAGAGTGAAAATATACTGCCTATAGTATTCTCGTAGGGATGAGGATGAAGTAAAAGATAAATCAGAGAATAACAACTTTCAGGATGAACTGTAGAAAGAATTGGATTTTGCCTTAGAATCCATCAACATTTGTTCTCACAAATACGAGGAGGTACTTAACTTTCTGTTATACCTGTAAATCATTTCAGTAATATGATACATTTTTTTCTCTTCAAGCCTTGTTATGCAAATTTTGATATTCATATTTAGAGATTAGAATGGTTGAAAATATTGAGTTTTTCTTAAACATACACACCCTTTTGTTGTTCCCAGAATAATTTTCATTCTCATATACCATGTAAGAGGGATCATAGGACCAACATCATCATGAAGTCATTGCTCAAAGTTTCCATTATTAACATGCTTGTACACAAGCATCTTGAAAAGGATTCATATATAACAATTTTATGTTACAAGCTTCTCAGTTCTAGAATTCTATAATCTGTTACCACTAATGTTCATACAAGGAAGTACCTTTGGTTGCCCTCAGCACAGTATCCTAGCAATCGCACCAGGTTCTTGTGCTGCACCCGCCTAATTGCTTCCACCTCAAACTTGAATTCCCTTTCTGCCTACCCCTGGCAAATCAAGCATCTAATTTTACTAAATTCAACAACAACAAAAAACACATTATACCAACATCACACATTTCAGTATTTGAAATGGCAACTTTCACACTAAGCATGCTAAACATAAGAAAATGTTCAATTTAGATCGCAACTTGATCTCTTTTTTATCAAGTTCTTGCACAATATCACCATCTGAATTGTCAATATCTCCATTCAATAATGATGGTGTACTCACTAAAGTATACATCTTACTTAAACTTCAAATCAAGGCATTCTAAAATTAGACTCAAATCAACATAAGCTTCTAAATTTGGCAATACTTTAGTTCATGGGAAGCATCATTACCTATTATTTAGTAAGTCCTTGATGGCGACCTGCGTGCCATCCTCAAGCGCACCGTTGTACACGATGTCGTAGACGCCCTAGCCAATCACCTTCTTGTAGACGACGGGTGTGAGCCAAGCGACGGCTGCATTGGCAGGGCAACGGTGTTAGGGACGAGAAGGGGGTGAGGGAGATGGGCATGATGGGTAAGGGCGTGACAGGCGAGGGGGGCGATGTGTGTAGCTAGGGGGACGTGGGGGTGATAGGCATGTGACGGGGCGAGGGCCGAGGGGCGCTACAGTGCGTGCGATTGGACGAACGGGGTAAACTCCTCTTTTATTAGTTTAGAGAAGTCTTACCATGGATGGTTTGTTGTAAAAAGTATATGTGATATGTAGTTATATCATAGACAGTTCGTGGTACAAATCATTTGTGATATCAGCTTGTCACAGATGGTTCTTAGTGTATATCCTATAATTTTGACGGTCATGCTACCACAACCGTCTATGTTTAGCTTTAACATAAACGGTTTTTGAAAACCGTTTGTGATGAAGCATGTAATATACACCTTTCTGTAGTAGTGAGGCGGATAGAGAGGATGATGCATGGTATCGTAGGATGGTATCCTTAAATATGTTAGTTTGAGGAACTAGTCGTACCCTTCATTCACCACCTAAATTAGCTGGATTTTTCATATAATACATACCACAACTAACCGAATTTTTCATACAATTATGAAGCTGGATGCTACAATACATATATTTATATCAAATATAGAGTTTTTATTGTCATACGACTATAATGTTTATGATGGATACTTGTATTCCTTATAAACAATAACAAATTTTTTACATACGTGATTAATATGTAATTGCTATAATATTGAAAGCATCTAGGCCCCTACGTGATTAAGGTTTTGGTAATTAATGACAACCAAAGGTTAAAGGACTTACCGTGTTTGTATGAGCGCAATGAAAAGCAGGTGAGTCTGAACCCTTTGAAGACCACAGAAACGTCAAGTGAAATGTAAGAGGAGTATGCATCAAATGTACAAGAAATCAAGGTATAAAAGCTTAAGGTTAATTTTTTAGTCATTTTGCCGATCTTGGTGTTGAAGAAAAGATCGGATTGTTAGGATAGACACTGTACTATAAAGAGGGACCTGATTAGTAAGTTTGAACCTTAAACGTGCATCCAATATGGCTCAAGTTCGAAATGGTTCAATCATGCATTCAATTTGTATTTCAAGTTTTTGCCCTCGCTGAATTTCCGGCACTACTGGAATATTAGGGCGGTAGTGCCGCACTGTCGGCACTATCACACCATCAATGGCGGTAGTCATTTAATAGAGGGAGGATTTTTACGTGTTGCCTCGGCCGGCACTACCGCAATGGTAGAATGATAGTGCCGCACTTGCGGCACTACCGCTTATAATGGCGGTAGCTTTTTAACAGAATGTAGTTATCTCGTGAATCTGCCGGCCGGCACTACCGGAGTAGAGGAGCGGTAGTGCCGCACTTGAGGTACTACCGCATTGACATTGGCGGTAGCTTTTTGACAGAACGGTGTTTTTCTAAACTTGCTCACGGCCGGCACTACCGGCCCCCATAGTGGTAGTGTCGGGCTTGGAGGGAATTTTGAGAAACTGCTACGTGTCAGTGCATTAAATGCCCAAACTAGCCGTTGGCTCCATGGACGGCACTACCGGCCCTTAGAGTGCGGTAGTGCCAGCCCTGGGGAATTTTCTGGGTTTATTTACTGTAACGGCTAGTTTAAGTGTGGGAGGGTTATAAATACCCCCTCACTTGTATTGAGGGCTGGTTGGTGACTCCATTCAATACATTTAGAGCCCTAGCAACTCTCTCCTCTCACAAGTGCATTCAATTCTTGATTTTTGAGTTTGGAGAGAAAAATTGAGTGCATTGCATAGCAATTTGTTGAGCCATCTTGGAAGCACTCTAAGGTCTCAAGTCAACATCAAGTTTGTTACTCTTAGAAGTTACTGTCTCCTAGACGGCTTGGAGGCATAAGGATTCGGTGATCTTCACAAAGAAGTTTGTGTGAAGGCCCAAACGGTTATGAAGGCAAAGAGCTCGCTTACCCAGAGTAGGGAAGAGCTATCACGAGTGATCGAGGAAGGCTCAAGCAAGTGGAGCCGGCTTGAAGAAGTTCAAGCCACCTCAACGTGGAGTAGGGGAGATCGGCAAGTCTCCGAGACCACGGGATAAAATTCATGTGTTCATCCATTGTGGTTTGCATTATTTATTTACTTGAATAGTTCTTCAATTCTAGCAAATTGCAAATTGATTGACTTGCTTAGATTAGGTGAGCATTTGGAGTACTTGAGTAGAAGAGACAATCTTGTGATCACTAGAATTACTTGATATTAAAAGTACTATAATTGTCACTCACACTTAGAAATCATTAATTTGTCATTAGCGTGTAAAAATTTAAAAACCTCCTATTTACCCTCCTCTAGTCGGTCATCCTTGATCCTACAAATATGGGCTCACCAAAATCTACGGTTTATGTCTTTCCCTTTATTTCTCCAATTAACATGGTAATTTTTAATCCATAAGGACAAACATGGTGACTCCTTTTCTGTCATTTTTATAACTGGCTAACTAGTCCACACAACTACGCCGTTTGATGTAGTATAATATAAATTTATGCAATTTCATTTTCCAAAAATTATATGTTGCAATATAAATATGAATTTGGGGTATTTTATTTCATTTTTAATTAGCAAATTTTATTTTGATATCTCTCTTCATATGTGTTAAAGAGAGAATTGAGATATTAGTCCATCAAGAAAATCTACGCTCTCAATCTTTGAATTAAACGTAGTGCTACTTATTTCTTTTTTTAATTAATATATCTCTAAACCAGCTATTGAATTTAAGCCTTTAAAATTAGAGTCTACCAAATCAATGATTAGTACTTTCAAATTGATATATCTCTAAGACAACTATTGAATCTAAGCCTTTAAAGTTGTGGCCCCTCCAATTTAAGGATATGATGTTTTCTTTTTTGTGCTAATTTTTAGTATATTTCTTTTTTTCTTAATAGTTATAAAAGGCATGACATTGACTTTTAATATAAAATAGATATAACTAGGTGAGTTTTTGTACAATTGTGAGGATATATATATATAAAAGTTGTATCTATTATCAAGGTTTCAAATTTTATTTAAGGACCACGTCTCGAGGGCGACCAAAATTTGAAATTTAGGAGAGATTTTAGAATTTTGGTCGAGATTCAAAAACCAAATTTCAAATTCGGTATTTTGGAGGTAGGTAAAAACGAAATTGTAGCCAAAATTACTGAAATTTTGGCCATTTTCAACCCATGGTCTCCAGAGTCTAGAAAATATTAGGAAAAAATCATGTCGGGGAGAACGGGGAAGAGGGCAAGGAGGCGGGGATGTCGGGGATGACTAGTCGACGCAGATGAGGATGGAGTTGATGATGGGGACAGGGTCTTGGAAGCGATGGGAGACAAGGGAGTAGTGGTCGAGCGCCTTGACGTTGCCAATGCGGTTGAAGATAACGAGGAGCAGCTCAGGGATGTGGTCGAAGTGGTTGTCGCCAATGGTCAATAGTCAACGGCCGTTGCTAGGGTCGCAGCGCCAGTGGTGGGATCCTGCGGGATCTTCAGCTGAAGATCGGATTTGGAGAGCCATGTGGGAGGCGATGAGGAGTGGTGTAGAGAGAGAAGGGATGGCATGAGAGGTGGATGTCATGCACTCTCTTGTTTTCGTTTGTGAAAATGTGAGAGAGCCCGGTTGAAGAGGTAGCCGGTCGGGGACGAGTGGTGAGGGGGCGCATGAGGTTGCTGAGTGGGGGAGGGCACTGGATCTAATAAGGGAGAGGCCGGGGAAGGAGGCAGCGCTCGGAGGAGGATGGGGGAGCTCGGAAAAAGGGGAGGGCACAAAATCTGACTAGGGGGAGGCTGGGAAAAGAGGTGGCTCTCGGAGGAGGATGGGGCAGCGCCATACATTACAAAGGGGAGGGCGGCGACGCTCAGAGGCAAGGGAGGTGATGCCGCTCAAGAAAGAGAGAGGCCAAGGCACAAGAGAGAGAGAGGATTATGGTTAGGAGAGGATGGCTAGGCCAAGTGGGCCATGGAGTGGGACAAATCTGATCCTTAAAACATGAAAACCGGTTGAATGTGTAGCAATTTCAGTCCAAAAAGCCGAAATCTCGTTGAAATTTACCGAAATAACTGTAGCAATTTGAAAATTTTCAAATGTTTTTATCCCACCGAGATTTGGAATCTCGACCCCGGCTGAAATCCAAAATTTCGATTGAGATTTCTGAAATCTCGGTGAGATTTTGAACCTCGTCTATTATACAAATTTAAGGGCCTATATGGAAAGCATAGAACATAAAACATGGGAATAAGAAAAGCACAAGATTTAAATGTCAAGTCCTGACATATCCTACCGGAAAAAAATGTATGAAATCTTCGAGAGAGTTGTTTGATTTCAACACATGAAAAACGTAGGATTGCAAGACACAAAGGAAATAAAATATGAGGTATATGTATGACCTCATGTAAATTTTCCTCCAAAATTCCTTTGGAATAGCCCATTCTCGTTTGTTCCAAAGGGTTTTGTAGGAATTTTTCCTATAGTTGTGGTTTCTTATAAAAGAAATCGGGAGGTTTGTTGCCCCTTCTGTTATTTTTAAAAAAGTTTTTTTTCCTATGTGATTCTAATCCTCCAAATTTCATTTTACCTTCAATTCAAATAAAGCATAACTGTTCTTATGTACATTTAATTTGCTTGATCTAGATCATTATAATTTGGATCCAGTACCAAAATTAATGTCATAGATCTTTCTCTTTTTTTTCCCAATTGAAGTGGCAATTTCTAGCTTTCAAAGTGAATTGGTGTCTTGTGTTGACTTTGTTTTATAGATATATACATATGTTTCATATACAACTTTAACATCTCTCGTGTATATATATTTAATTAACCTACACCGTTATTATGTAGGCCTACTGAGATCGATGGTGCATATCTTTCTCTTTTTCCACTTACTAACATGGAAATTTCTAGTCAATGAGTACAATGAGGCTGTCAAGGGAAAACTTGGTGTGTTCCACGGCTGTGTAACTAGATGAAACTTCCGTGTTCTAAGTGCACTGCTTATTAGCTTCTGTGGTGCTTTATATCATAGAATCTCACAACTCATGTATTGTACAAGCTATACTTATATTTCTGCAGTTTGCAAGTTGAATGCATCTCTTCAGGGGCGAAGCCAGGAAATATTGCCGCCGGGGTCAGGTCGTAACCTTGTGGTACGTGGGCTCTAAGCTGTTGACGCTTTGGGCCGTGGGAATGCTGGCTTGCTGGGTGCTTTGCCGCATGCCGCTCAGCTGTAGGAGTCAGCCTTGTTATTTACCGGTGTCAGAGCTAATATTTAGCATATGAGTATAATAGGCTAGCAGAAAGTCATCGGTGTGACGCTTGACTGTAGCTCCGCCCCTGCATCTCTTACATTAGAACCGACTTTCTAGGACTTCTGCAACCTTGCGGGGCCAGTTCCCTGGCATGATCGCGCTGCTGCGTAATGTGATGGGCTAAGCGTCATCTGTTCATACCAATACACACTACTCGAAATGAAATGGTGTTGACTTGTAAACGTCTACCCCTCGACAGAGTTTTCATCCTCTCTAAAGCTTCATATATAGACGTATAACGAATTCAATGCTCTCTGTTTAGTTTACATCGGTACATGAACAAGTTCTGTTAACACTACAGAACAGATCTGGTACGGATACTGTGCTTCTACTATGACATTACTCACTACTCAGTAACTAGTTAACTACCACTGGATGTTGGAACCGACCAAATGAATCTATACCGTACTGGTCACTGTATACCATGCTATCTGCTGTATTTGATCTATGCTTGTGCTGTACGAATGAATCTTTGTCTGGTGTGATCTGTGATGCCAAACTGTTTCAGACATCTGGTGTGAGCCAGTGGTATCCGTTGACGAAGCCCTTGCCGAGGAAGGGGCGGGCGGCGAGGTAGTCGAGCTCCCGCGCCCACGGCACGCCGTGCACGGCGTCGGCGCCGGGGCCCCAGTTCCTGTACATGCCGAAGAACGCCGTCCTGCACGCCGAGAGGCAACAACAGCAAGCGTTAGCCGGGGAACTGGCAGGTTTTGCTGTGATTTCTAAGCCTGAATAGGAGTATGGGTTTCTACATGCTCTTGTTGCTGGTGTGGTCCCAGTCGTCCCATCCGCCGGGCGCGATGACGCTGTCGAAGTAGGTGTAGGCGTACACGATCCGCGAGTACTGCCCCATGGCGCGCCCGACATAGAGCCGCCCCGTGCCGGTCACCCGGCAGTTGACGAACGCGAAGCCGGTGCGCTCGCAGGGCCCGTGCCGCCCCTGCGCCGCCACCGAGCCGAACCGCTGGGCCGTCGAATGCAGCTCGCAGTCCTGCGGGGAGCGTTTTCAGAAAAAAAAATTTCCCTCGCCTTCAGTATGGCATACGCACGCATATACAGAGAGGAATTTTTCCTGTGTGTGATATTGTGTTCTTCCTCGTATGCGTCTTTCATGATCCAGGGCTCAAACCAACAGTTCGTACGTACCTTGTACAGGGAGCGGCCGTTGCCGAAGATGAAGTCGATGGAGCCCTCGACGTAGCAGTCGCGGAAGTAGTGCCGGCCGGCGTCGTCGCAAAGCGTGTCCTGCGCGCCGTAGAAGCCGCAGCCGAAGAAGAAGGCCTTGTCGCCGGAGATGCGGAACGCCACCGCCTGCCACCCTTGCATGCCGGGCATTGGCGCCGGAGCCGTGTTCTGTCGAGAAGTCAGTCAGTTGCAAATTACACCAACCTTAAAAGCGAAATCTACCCAAATTAAGACGGCATTGCTCGTTCCAGGGCTCCAGGCTCCAGCCAGCCTCTCACCGTAGCCAAAAGAAGCCACCTGCTCGAAGCAAACTCGAAATACTTGACAACATCTTGTATAATTAAACGGATTCAAAATCTCAAAGGAACAACGATACACAGATCGAGGCGGCAGCATATGCAAGCTGTACACTTGTGACCCTGAACTTTGTCCGTGTCTGCCTCGGCACAGCGCTGTAATGCTGCATGCACATGCACCACGGGCGCCTGATGCAAAAACCGCGTCTCTTTCCCTATTCGTGTCTTGTGACTCGCGTACTTGTGTCGCGTGCGTTCATGGACCACTGGCTAATGACTGCTACTACTCACCTTGAAGCTGATGTTTTTAGCGGTGAAATAGTTAGCAAGAACGGTTACTGAGGCGGTGTTGTAGGTGCGGAGCTGCTGCCCGTCGGGGCCGCGGTCGCTCGCCCGGTCGTGCCACTCCACCACCGTCACGTCGCGCCCGGCGCCCTCGAACGTGATGTACGGCTTCGACGCCGGCACCACCACCTTCTCTCTGCGTATACGCATTCACCCCAGGAAAAAACTAGTCAGAAAAGGCAAGTAACAGCGCGCGCGCGCACAGACATGTCATCCTGATGTGTTTAATTACATGAGCTAACTCTTACACGTAGGAGCCGGCGTTGATCTGCATGATAACGCGCACGGTGTTGTTCTCCGGCACGGAGTCGACGGCCTGTTGGATGGCGAGGAAGTCGCCTGCGCCGCTCGCGTCCACCACGATCCTCCGCACGCCCACCGGCTGCCTGTACTGGCGGGGGACGTGCCTCTTGTACTCGCACGTCGCCTGGCACGCGAACAGCGGCAGTAGGCTCGCAAGCGTAGCCGCCAACACCAACACGAGCGCACGAGCCATCGTATCGCTGTATCAATCACTAGATCTAAAGCGAGGATTCAGTGCGTGTGTGTGACAATGTTTGTGTGAGCTGTGAATGTGATAAGGTTAATTCTTTGGTATCTGTGTGCTCGCATGTGTCTGCTTGTCACTCTAGCTTTCACTCAACACACTCTCCCTCTCTCCCCCTCTTCACATGCATGAAGAATATATGGCGAGAGACTGAAAACTTAAGCTAGCTGCACGGCCGAGAGGGCTCGGAATATATAGAGGTGAGAGTGGAAGAGCAAATAATGGAGGAGGGAGTCGGTAACGCTCCGAATTCTTGCTTGCATGCAGCGGCCTGGTTTGGAATTTTCTGTCTTGGCCGGACGCCAACGGTCATGCTTTCGCTAACTTTCACCTGCTAGGCGGCTAGCTAGCTATATTAGCCAACGTATAATTCTGCGTTAACATTAATCAGCGCTGAAAACACAATGTACGTACTTAGGTCTTGTAGCACACAGTCTAAATGTCTAATTCATCTGATTTGGCTACCTTGTCAGCCTTTAGTAGCTACCTTTTTATAACAGGTTTCTTGCACCGAACAGTTGCAATACAAGCACACATATATCACCAAAGTTTTGATCAGTAAAATTTTTGCATCTAACTTAGACTTCGGTGTATATATAAAGCCGTAGATACCAAAACGACAGTCATACGTGACATAGTGATCAGCAATTGCATAAAAATATGTGTGGCATATATATCAGCTTTCCCAAAGGGATATATGGTCCTGACTCCTGATGCACCGTGGGCCGCCTCCCCAAAAGGGTAGACGGGATGGAGACAGAGCGTACATGGATAGGAGAGCACCAACAGCATGCATGCAAATGCAGAAATGCAGAATGCAGAGCCCCGTCTGATCGAGCTCGCCTCCCTGCACTGTGTACGCCGTGAAACTGAAGTATGAAATGGCCACTGCCTGCTCTCAAGCTGCGCAGTGCAGCACAGGGACCCAAGAAATGCCATCGCAACGCACGAGATAGAACCGGTACGGCCCTCAGCCACCTTCCCATCGGTCACAGGCTTGTAGACGCGGCATAATACAAGCCACACTTAAACTAATGCAGGAACCTTTGAGGCCACAGTGCCAGTAGAATTTGGTTACAGTAAACTAATGCAGGAACCTCTGAAGCCACAGTGCCAGTAGAATTTGGTTACAGTAAACTAATGCAGGAACCTTAAACAACAGGAATGATCCAAGAATTAACGTACACACGCCGCACGCATGCCGGCCGGCATGCTTGCCGCGCGAGCTGGGTGAGGCCTTATTTTGATCGAGGCGCCCATGCATGCACTGCACCGCACTGCACTGCACATGACGAGCGGCTCAGAAACCTCGCGTTGGGAGGCGCGCGCGGCATGCAGGCCGGCCGGCATGGTGTGCCCCGCCGCAAGTAGCAAAGCCGAGGCGAGGCCCTTTCGATCCCTCCGTGCTCTTTGTAGCGGTGGGTTGTAGATGAGAGTAGTTAGTATTAAAAGGCTAAACTTTTCATCTTTGATCCTTGTTTCCTTCTGGGTTATGGGCACCATCGCTACCGATTACATCGACTGCTACTTCCCTATTGTCTGCTGATGAGGACCACATGATGCTGCCAAAAAAAAGGCAGTTTATACATTGAGAATAAACCTTGGCTTTTGGGTTGGGATCCATCCCACTTTTGCACCGAGAGGGGAGAAAAAGTATGTTTGGATCGGCAACTCGGCATTGATAAATCCACATCCATGTATACCCGGGGTTCAGAATCTGACCGATGTTAAAAAATTAAAAATTAGGATTTACTACAGTATTTTTGATAAATTTCCATGAGATTTCGATCAATCTTGCTGAGATTCATGTTTTTTGAACTGGATTTCGCACTATTTTTTTTGTGCCGAATTGTAATGACTTTTATGTGGAATACATATAAAAAGTTTGCAAAAAAAAACATATATACAAACTATGTAACTCTAATTCTAAACCCTAACTTAGATTTTAGCTTAAATCTTAACTAGAGAATTTTATATGCAAATACTTAGTATTTTATTTAAATAGATAGAAAATGTAGATAAATGCATGCATGATTGTTTTCATATTTTTTCCTATTTTTTTCTAGCATTGAGAGACCATTTCACTTGGGTTGAAAATCACCGAAATTTCTCAATGATTTCGGCTGAAATTTCAATTTAGAGTTCATAAAAAATTCCTGATTTTAAATTTGATGTGATCCGAGAATGAAATTTGAAACCTGGCGTACACCCATGCTTGTTTCTCACTTTGTTTCTTCTCTAGTGTTGTAGTTTGATGGATGTGAAAAATGAAAATGTATGTTGGTGCAGTCTCGTGGAAATTGTGGATGCTAGGTCTGTCCAAAACTGCGTTCCAAGAAGAACGTTGTTCAGCAGAGCAACGTCGAGCAGGGTGCGCACAAGGAAACAGAAAGAAATCCTTGGAAGAGGGTGAACAGGCCGTACCATTTCTCGATGGAAAAGAGGTGGTGACTGGGCATGGCGAGGTGACCACCGTGCATTGCAATGCAACCAAGAAGGGCAAACGCAACGGTCACTTTACGCGCCTGCGGAGGCTGCGACGCAGCAGGCGAGCACGGCGGTATGGCGTTGTCGCGTGCGAAACGAGAGACCAGGTGTGGCCTACGTCAGTACGTTCTGCAGTAGCGATGACTTGCGATTTTGTACCTATCTAGGGACCGGCCGGGTCAGGAATTAGTACCTCTAGTTAGGACGACCCCCTCAATTTTAAGAGAGTAAATTTTTAAAAAATAAAGAAAATAAAAAAAATATTGTATCTCAATGTTAAGAGAGAGGAGGATACTTTCCAAAAAATTCAAAAAATATTTAAAAAATAAAAAAATTAAAATTAGTGTAGCTTAATCTCTACTATATAAAGTGAGAGTTTCTTCCCACGTCATTTCATCAAAATTACCCACCTTTGCCACTACTCTTTAATTACCCACCTTTGCCCGCGTCACTTCATTAAAATTACCCACCTTTGCCACTGCTCTTTAATTATCTACCTTTGTCCGCTCCACTTCATCAAAATTACCCACATTTGCCACTGCTCTTTAATTACCCACCTTTGCCACTATTAGTGCTCTTTGCAAATAAACTTTTTATCGCAAATTGAGTTTCCGTTGCAACACACGGGCACATAGCTAGTATTGTAGAAACTACAGTGTCCAGTGGACACATGGCGGTAGGCAGCAAGCCTATCCGTACATCTCTAAAAATAATTATACATATAGATTAGGGTCATTCTTGCTGGAACACCAAAGTCATTACAGAGTACCATACGCTATTTCTACGTAGTCTTAATAGGATTTGTAAGAATTCGTTGGAGTTATGTGACCCTAATGCTCCCACTTTGGAATTTGGATCCAGCCCCTGTTTGTACCGTAGCAGAGCGTCGCCTTGTGTAGCCTTGAGGAAAGATGGTTTTAAACGTTGAAAAGTGTCGGGCCAAAAGCTTAAGCGAGAATGACACATCAGACAGAATCGGAGCTGGCTCTCTGAAACAAACAAAATCCTGAGGAGGTGTGGCCCTCACGCAATCTTGCCTTTTCGTTGAGGCCACTGGGCCAGGATAAAAAAACCACCGAAATTCGATGAAATTTCACCGAAATTTCGGTTTTCGGGCCCCTCCGAATCTATATCTACCGGCCGAATTCAAAATTTAAAAAAAATTGATTTTGCTACAGTAATTTCGGAAATTTCGGCAAAATTCGGACAAATTTCGGGTTTTTAATCCGGATTTTCAAATGTTTTGGCCGGATTTGAACGGAATGGGTCTAATAACCCTTAACAAAGTCTTGTTACATGAAAATTTGATGAAAAACTAATTTTTTGAGATTTTTTAAAATTTAGGTAGAAACACTGTCAGATTTTTAAAAACATTTACAAGCTTGATAATCAGCTGAAACAATTATGTTACCATCCCTTGTTGTTTGGGGTCATAGAAAAAAAAATTCAAAATAATTTAACATCATTTGTTATCTTAAAAAAATCAAAAACAGAATGGACATAATTGGGACAGTAAACTTGTTAGATTTTTCTAAATTTTCTCGAGTGTGATCATCATCTAAAATTTTTATGATAGATTAAGAACTTCCTCGGTACCATTCTATAAAATTTTGAAAAAATTTCAACTTCCTTGGTTTGCTCAATAAAATCTATCAATGCAGTAAGCACTAAACTTAATTTGTTGTATTATATTTCAAAAATCAATTCATTTGAGCTAAGGATTTATCAGGCAATTAAAATATTTTTATAACTTTTTGAAATTTTGTTTTTCAAATTCATTTAAGCTAAGGATTCTTATGTAAAATTTTCATCTCAAAATATTTCTCCAGGAATTTATAAAAATTCTAACATTCAAAGTACTAGTTTTCAACTCTCTCTGTTTTTGAATTTTTAAAAATTCCTCACATGAGATCATCATCTGAAATTTTTAGAGAAATATCATAAGTATGTCAGGAATCTTCACAAAAATTTCAAAATTTTCTAACGTCGTATGTACTATTTTTCATCCGGTTCAAACTTGCCGATTAATGTTTCATCTACATAGTATCAATGTTTGAATTTTTAAAAATTTCACATATCTCATAATCATCTGAAATTTTTATGAGAATATATATAATGTGTTAGGAACCTACAAAAAAAATTTCAAAATTTTTCGACATCTTTTTCACCAATTTTCAGTCAGTCCAATTTGGGCGAAATTTTGGGTAATTTCGGCGAATTTCGGCGAAATTTCGGTACAAAAAAAAAACCGGATTTGAATTTTGAAATTTGAATTTTGAATGTCCTCTGGCCGAATTTACCGAATTTCGGACGAAATTTTGGATTTCGGCTTGGAACGAATTTTTTCTTCAAACGAAAACTTGAACCCTGCACTGGGCTTGAATACTCGCCCGCACTGAGGATTGTTTTAGAGAGCCCTTAGATTTATATTCACTGACATGATGGATGTACATTTGCGTGATTAGATTTTTTAAAAATTTATAGTATAATGGTATAACTTATTAACTTATATGTTTAGAATATATTAACATATTTTGTAGGCTATTTATATTTTGAAGATATCATAAATATTAATAATAACAATAAAAGCTTGAAGGAAAATTCAACTTAAGGAATGTAATTAAAATATAAACTTTGATGGAATAAAATCATTGAGAATAATAAGTTGCTAGGGTTCTGAGAAACATATTGTATAGATCATGTAGTTATATACTCTATTCTTTCCCCATTAATAACTCTTTTTTCAAAATATATGTATCATATGTACCTAAATTTAATCTCAAGTAATACGCTAATTACATTACATAGTATTAGAGTACATTACTCACATATATATCAATGCATTATGGGCGACTTATTTTGAACTTATCTTTCTCACACGCTAGACATCTTATCGAATTGTGTGTTTTCTATCTTTTGTTAATTGCTCCACAACTTTTCTGTTTCAACCTCTAATAGCAAGCCCAATTCTTAATCAATTCTTCTTGGCCACTACCTTTTTAATGCAATATTTTATTGTATAGCCATCTTCTATTTTTGTTCCAATTATTACTTAATGATAAACGTTGTGACAACAACATGTATAGATGTACAACTGTCGTTTATCTCTACTAGGGATAACTGTCGGCTCTCACCAGTGGCCCCAAGTCTATTCTATATAGTAGCGCCATCTTTACTCTGAGTTTTTTTGCTCCTTATTTCTATTCATACAAATTCATGTATGTATATATGCGTGCAGGATGATATACATGCTCGCTTCTCTTAGTCGATGTTGGGCAACTCAACGATGTTGCTTCCTCATTAATTGCGACGACTTCCCATCTTATCTGACGCTAACATATTTGTTTTTGTCGCTGTATAACGATATAAAGAATCTTCCCACCATCGTGTATGACGTTGCGCCCCTCAGTAGTAATGGCACGTTTCTAACTGTCCAATGGATACATATCCTCTGTAGCTTGTCTTCTATGCAAAACTTTATCTTCTCTCTGTCGGAACCTCTCCATCACCAAGCTTCCTGCATCACCGACTTCTTCAACAACACAGACACCCACCACTCTTCGTCACGGCTTTTGGCTTCTTTGATTTTGGCCTTTCTCTTTAATGACTCTAGTAAACAGCACAGCGTTGTTTTTATCTCTAACATAACGCCTTCGCATATTGCTACTCCGTGAGGCAATATCTTCTTGCAAG
Organism: Guadua angustifolia; assembly: GCA_036346375.1. Lineage (NCBI taxonomy): Eukaryota > Viridiplantae > Streptophyta > Magnoliopsida > Poales > Poaceae > Guadua > Guadua angustifolia. The sequence continues at coordinate 12,746,130 of CM070507.1, read as the reverse complement.
ACAGGTTGATGCCATTGTACTCATACGTGGTCTCCTACAATAACACTCGTGATAACCATGTTATAACTTTTAATTGCAGTCAAAATTTTAGTTATTTTTTAAAGTTTATATATAAATTAAATTGCTAATTTTATTTAATTTATTTTGGATTTTACTTTGGATTCGTATAGAAATCAAATTACAAACTTTCTTTCATTTTTATTCCTAATTTTCGTTATTTTTAGAATTCTTATACGATAGAGCTGATAATTTTATTTTTATTCTAAATTAGTTATTTAAGGATTTTAATTTAGAATTCATGTAGAAAACAAATTTCTAGTTTTATTTTATTTTTAACCTGAATTTCTTTTATTTTTGTTGGAATTCATATAGAAGTCAAATTGCTAATTTTATTTAATTTAAGATTGTCGGGGATTGGCTACTCACGATAGCCGACCATTGTATCCCGGCGGTCTCCGAGCATGCCCATGCTCGGACGTCGTCCCCGAGAAAGATCTTCGGGTGACCCATGTCCTCCGTCAAGCTCGCCCCGAGCATGCTCGCTCGGGAGTCCGCGACCAAGACGACCAAGTCCACGAGAAAGACCTCGGGCTTCGCCCAAAAGCCAGGCGCGATCCACAAAGACGACGTGGCATTAATTACGTGGCAGCTCGAAGGACTGCACGCCCATGATCTGCACGCCCGCGGTCTACGCGCCCACGATCTCGCGCCACATGCACTTCCACGCATGGCTGCGTGCGGCGGAAACAAGGAACAGCTCCGCCCACGCCCGAACGATGGGCGCCCTCTGTAATAAATGTTGTGTCGCTTATAACCCCCTATAAATACCCTCTCACACGAAGGGCTCAGGGTTGGATTTGACTCTCTGTCTCCCTCATACATAGAGCTCGTTGCTGGTGGCCTGGAGATTAATCCTTAGGACCTCCCAGGGCGCTCCGAGCAAGCGTATTGTAATACATCTTCAATAAGTTAGTGTCACCACTGGACGTAGGGTTATTATCTCCCCTGCGAGAGGCCCGAACCAGATAAAAAAGTCTCCCCTTGTTCGCTGTGATTGTCCCGACCACCTCGATCCGTAGCTCGGCAAGACCTCAGACGCTAAACCCCTCGTGGAAAAGGGGCCTTAGGTTGATCCCTCATTCAACAAGTAAACTCGGCGGGGGACCGGTTCCCGAATCGCCGACAGCTGGCGCCGTCCATGGGGATCAACTGAGTCCTTTTGCGGGGAATCCCTAATGATGCCGAACTCTCAGGACAATCAAGACCTCTGCGTCTTCGACGACGTGGAGGACGACGACGTGTGCTACGCCGACGAAGGTGTGGCCGGTGTGACTGATCCGGAAGGCCACACCGAGTCCATATTCCGCCCTGAGCACGTCCTTCGCTCGGGCGCGAGTCTCTTCCCTCGAGCACGCGTTTCGCTCGGGGGCTATCCATGTTCCGCGCTGAGCACGCCCTTCGCTCGGGCGCGAGTCTCTTCCCCCAAGCACGCGTTTCGCTCGGGGACCATCCATGTTCCGCGTCAAGCGCGTCCTTCACTCGGGCGCGAGTCTCTTCCGCGCCAAGTAAGTTCTACACTTGAGTGCGGGTCTTCCCAAGTAAGTAAGTATGCCCTTTGCATCTTCTCTTTCTTTAAACATTTTTGGGCTCTCAGGGCTCGCCCGAGTGCGGCGGCACGAGTCCTCTCGTGACCTGCTAGTTAGTTCCCCTGGACGTTTAGTCCATGTCCGGGATGCGGCAGTTCGAGCATGTCTCGTCTGTCAGTTCCTCGAGCATCTGACTCATGCTTGGGATGCAGCAGCACGAGTCCTCTCATGACCTGCTAGTTAGTTTCCCTGGACATCTAGTCCATGTCCAAGGTGCGGCAGTTCGAGCATGTCTCGTTTGTCAGTTCCTCGAGCATCTGACTCATGCTTGGGATGCAGCAGCACGAGTCCTCTCGTGACCTGCTAGTTAGTTTCCCTGGACGTCTAATCCATGTCCAGGATGCGGCAGTTCAAGCATGTCTCGTCTATCAGTTCCTCGAGCATCTGACTCATGCTTGGGATGCCGCAGTAGCTCTTCGCTGTGAGACCCTCGTCCCCGAGCCGTGTTACTCGGATGCCGCAGTAGCTCTTCGCTGCGAGACCCTCGTCCCCGAGCCGTGTTGCTCGGATGCCGCAGTAGCTCTTCGCTTTGAGACCCTCGTCCCCGAGCCGTGTTGCTCGGATGCTGCAGTAGCTCTTCGCTGCAAGATTCTTCTCCCCGAGCCAGTGTCGCTCGGATGCTACAGTAGTTTTTCGCTACAAGATTCTTCTCTCCGAGCCAGTGTCGCTCGGATGCTGCAGTAGTTTTTCGATGCGAGACTCTCGTCCCCGAGCCCGTGTCGCTCGGATGCCGCAGTAGCTCTTCGCTGCGAGATCCTCGTCCCCGAGCCATGTCGCTCGGATGCCGCAGTTGCTCTTCGCTGCGAGATCCTCGTCCTCGAGCCGTGTCGCTCGGATGCTGCAGTTTCTCTTCGCTGCGAGATCCTCGTCCCCGAGCCGTGTCGCTCGGATGCCGCAGTTTCTCTTCGCTGCGAGATCCTCGTCCCCGAGCCGTGTCGCTCGGATGCCGCAGTAGCTCTTCATTGCGAGATCCTCATCCCTAAGCCAGTGTCGCTCGGATGCTGCAGTAATTTTTCGCTACAAGATTCTTCTCCCCGAGCCAGTGTCGCTCGGGTGAGCTGTCGGGGATTGGCTACTCACGATAGCCGACCATTGTATCCCGGCGGCCTCCGAGCATGCCCATGCTCGGACGTCGTCCCCGAGAAAGATCTTCGGGTCACCCGACCTCCGGGCCGACCCCCGTCCTCCGTCAAGCTCGCTCCGAGCATGCCCGCTCGGGAGTCCACGACCAAGACGACCAAGTCCACGAGAAAGACCTCGGGCTTCGCCCAAAAGCTGGGCGCGGTCCACGAAGACGATGTGGCATTAATTACGCAGCAGCTCGAAGGATCAGACGCCCACGATCTGACGCCATGATCTGACGCCCGCGATCTGCGCCATAGCACTCCACGCCGCTACAGTGTGCGGCGGAAACAAGGGAATAGCTCCGCCCACGTCCGGAACAGTGGCGCGCCCCTCTGTAATAAATGTTGTGTCGCTTGTAACCCCCTATAAATATCCTCTCACACGAAGGGTTCAGGGTTGGATTTGACTCTCTGTCTCCCTCATACATAGAGCTCGTTGCTGGTGGCCTGGAGATTAATTCTTAGGACCTCCCAGGGCGCCCTGAGCAAGCGTATTGTAATACATCTTCAATAAGTTAGTGCCACCACTGGACGTAGGGTTATTATCTCCCCTGCGAGAAGCCCAAACCGGATAAAAAAGCCTCCCCTTGTTCGCTGTGATTGTCCCGACCAGCTCGATCCGTAGCTCGGTAGGATCTCAGACGCTAAACCCCTCGCGAAAAAGGGGCCTTAGGTTTAGAGGCGTATCCAGAAAATTGAAAGGAGAAGGACTAAGACTAAGACATTGAAAGCCTAACAAGCCAATCATGTTCAAAGTTTGCAAACATTTGTTTAACAGTCACATATAATGTAAGTGTGTAACAATACAAAGGATAAGAGAATTGAGAAACTGTTAGGCTGGTACTAGAGTGTTTTATTGGGCCTATTTGAGGGAGGGTATAAGAGGCTTGCTGGGCCGTGAGTGGGGTTTCAGCCCACCCGCGCCCCGGCTACAAATCTGCCACTGCTTAGGTTGATCCCTCTTTCAACAAGTAAGCTCGGCGGGGGACCGGTTCCCGAATCGCTGACAAAGATGGATTATATAAATTTAGGGATTTTACTTAGAAATTTGTATGGAATTTAGATCGTTGATTTTTATTTTACTTTCTATCATGAATTTGCCTATCTTTGATTGGAATTCTCATGAAAATGAGATTGAAAGTTTTTGTTTATTTGTATTACAAATTATATTTCTTTAGGAATTTCACTTAGTAATTAATATGGAAAAATGCTAATTTAATTTTCATTTTCCATTCCAAATTTCAGTTATTTTTGTTAGGAATACGTATAAAATTCAATTACTATTTGTTTAGTTTTATTTCAAATTAAATTTATTTAGGAGTTCACATAAAGATTCATATGGAAATCAATTTTTTATTTTATTTTATTGTTATTTGGAATTTTTGTTATTTCTATATTGTACATGGCACGGAGTCTTTTCCTTTTAATATAGACCATTATAATTTGAACCCACCATGATTAATAGTGTATATCTTTCTCTTTTTCTCCGATTATTACAAAAATTTCTAGTATTGAGAACAAATGTGATGGCTTATTTTGCCTTTCTTTTTAGTTCATATCTAAATCAAGATGTTAATTTTATTTAATTTATTCTAAGTTTTATTTATTTGATTTTACTTTGGAATTCATACGAAATCACATTGCAAATTTTCTTTCATTTTTATTCCTAATTATTAATTATTTTTATAATTTCTATATAAATCTAATTTCGATTTTTATTTAATTTTTACTCCGAGTTAGTTATTTAGGGATTTTACTTTACATTTCATATCGATATCAAATTTCTAATTTTATACTATTTTTATTACAAATTTTAGTTATTTTTTAATTCATATATAAATCCAATGGCTAATTTTTCTTTAATTTTTATGATAAATTATATTTATTTAGAGATTTTATTTATAGCATAATCGAGTCAATCTTCACCATTGTATGACTTCCTTCTCCCATAAGGAATCTCATTAAAGGCTAAGATTAACTTACTCATACATCGGCTAACCCAAAACCCAATAACATAATGGGTTTTGACCATATTAACTTAACCACTGCTCCACTGCGAACACTTGATCGAACAATCCTCCTTCGCTTGATTAGGGCTCTAGTTAGCATCACATCCATCCACTTGAAGTATTGCGCATCCTTTGTCACCTTCCATGTGGCCCCAAATACTTGCCACCAAGCATCTCACACCGTTCGGACTCCTTCGAACTCCTCCGAACCATTCTCGTTTGCAAACGGGTCTAAATTACTTGGCACGCCATATTTCCTTGTATACTTCACCATGATGGCTTTGGCTTTCTTGACGTTCTGGATCTCAACTCCTCTTTGAGCCTAGTCCCGTTCCACCTTGCCATTGCCCACTATATCCATCATCAATGTTTCACACTCTGACTCCTTATCTTCCCGGCTTGTAAACACTTCCCAGCCTCAATCATCCTCCGGCGTCCTTTGACCGTTCTGAACCTCAGCTCTCCTAGCCTAGTCCCGATCTTGCCTTCGCCTCACCATGACCTAGCTCTAGAATCCTGCAACCAACACTGACAAGCAAACCATCACATAACATTGTTCCAGATAACATGCATCAGAAACCAGACAAGTATCACTGACTGGTTAAACATAAAAAAATCCCACTTTGGATCAATAAGACCACTGCCATCTTGGTCCAGACCACTCTTCAAATTATAACCTCCCTAGATCGTGACTCCTCAAAGCCAAAGACCACTCTTAACTGTGACCACTATAGTCCATGACTACTCTGATCCATGACCACACTTGGTTGTGGTCTCCCAAAGTCAAAGACCAGTCTTGGCAGAGACTATTCAAAGCCATTCTTAACTGTGACCACTCTTACAAAGGTTATGACGACTCCGTTAGTGGTCAGGTCCATTTTCTAAGAGACCCTTAGAGATCTAAACCACTCCCATCACTCGTTTAGAGGTTACGACCACTTTTCAAGTAATCCTTTGAGGTCTAGACCACTCTCACCACTCCTTTAGATAGGGATGGCAATCAGACCCGTGGGTTCTGCACCCGATCAGGTCAGGTTCGGGTTCTAATTTTCACCTGTGGTTCTTCGGGTCAGGTATCCGAGATGGATTCGGGTCGGGTTCGAGTTCTAATTTTCACCTGTGGGTACCCATCGGGTATCCAAAATACCGCACATACCCATCGGGTACCCGCCGAGTTTAGGGTCGAATATTAGGTACCCGTCGGGTTCGGCTCGGGTTTTTTGGTTCGGGTTTCTTGTCGGGTCAGGTTTTGCAAAACCCACACCCGACCCGACCTATTGCCACTCCTAGAACTGTAGTACTACACAAACCCGTCGGGTACCCACCAGGTTTGGATTCAGATATAGTTTTTTACCCGATAGGGTATTCAGGTTCGGGTCGGGTTTTCTGTCAGGTCGGGTTTTGTAAAACTCACACCCGACCTGACCTGTTGCCATCTCTAACTTCAGTGGTCACGACCACTTTTTAAGTAGTTCTTAAAGGTCTAGACCACTCCTACGGTGGTCTAGACCACTCCATCAAAGGTCACGACCACTTTCCAAGTGTTCCTTAAAAATTTAGACCATTTCAGCAGAGGTTATGACCACTTCTCATGTTTTTCCTTAGAGGTCTAAACTACTCTCACAGTGGTCTAATTCACTCCAACAGAGGTCACGACCACTTCTCAAGGGATCCTTAGAGGTTTAAACCATTTTCATAGTGGTCTAGACCACTTCTACAGAGATCACGATCACTCACCTAGTGATCCTTAGAGATCTAGATTACTCTAGACCACTCCTACAGAGGACAAGATCACTCCCCTAGTGATCCTTAGAGGTTCAGATCAATCCCATAGAGGTCACAACCATTCCTAGTGGTCCTTAGAGGTTTAGACCACTCCCACATTGGTCTAGATCACTCTTAAAGTGGTAACAACCACTCCTGTATAGGTGTAGACTTATAGTTGTCACGACCACTCCCATAGAGATCCTTAGAGGACTTGACTACTTCCACACTAGTCTAGACCACTCTATCAGTGCTCACGGCCGCTCTAGGAAACGACATCTCTAAGGAATGACCACCCTAGAGGTCACAAAGCTCATGACCACTCTAGAGGTCACAAAGGCTGCGACCACTCTAGAAAATGACCACTCAAGAGGTCACAAAGTTCACGATCACTTTAGAAGTCACAAAGACCACGATCACTTTAGGAAACGACCATCCTAGAGATCACAAAGACTACGAACACTCTGGGAAGGATCACTCTAAGAAGTGACCTCTCTAGGAGATGACCACTCTAGAGAACACAAAGACCATGACCATACTAGAAAATAACCACCCTAAAGGTTACAAAACCCACGACCACTCTAGAGCATGACCTCTCTAGGAGCATCATGATCACTTAGTGGTAAAGCCATGACCACTCAAGATAAAATCATGACCACTCTGGACAAGGTCATGACCACTTAGAACAAAACAAAGATCTTTCAAACCAAATTGTCTATGACAAAGTAAGCTCATATCAAACTCAAACCCGAGCACATATGTTCAAACACAATTAATTACTCATCACAAATATGGATAAACCACCGCATGGTCTCTCAAGTTTTTTTTATTATATTTGACCTGCACTCTTTCTTTTAATCATATGAAAATCGTATTCTTATTTTTATTCCGAATTTCAGTTTTTTAGGTTGGAATTAGTAAACAAATCCAACTAGTAATTTTTATTCCATATTTCAGTTTTATTCTGATGTTCGTATGGAAATCATATTACTAATTACCTTTTATTTTTATTCAGATTTTTATTTTTATTTTGAATTTTAGTTTTATTTTGATGTTTGTATGGAAATCGATTACTAATTATCTTTTATTTTTTTCTAATTTTTTATTTTTTATTTTACTTTACATGGGCACTTTCTTTTAATCATATGAAAATCAAATTTCTATTTTATTTTATTATGAATTTCAATTATTTCTGTGTTGTATATAACACAAACTCTTTCTTTTAATATAGGTTGTTATAATCTGGACCAACTATGATCAATGGTGTAGATCTTTTTTATGTGAAAATTTTCAGTCTTGAGAGCGAATGTGGTGACTTCTTTTGCCTCTACTTTAATATTATAATAGATAACTCCATGATAAAGTAAATAACTACTCAATTTTTACACTAAAAATTCTAAGAACAACATGACACCTTTAAGTCCTTGAGTCAATGAATGTGCTGGACTTTTTTACCTTCCTCTCAGTAGACTGTGTCTTATAATAGTGTCATCATTGGCAACAATCACGGCAATAGGAAGAAGATTGCCAATGATCTCTATTGATGTGTAAGAGCTACTCAATGATAGTGGTGTTGTTCGTCGGGAAAAAATCAAATGTGATTTATTTGCAATCTAACTCAGCCTAGTATCGATCTCCGGCTACGTCTCCATCGTTGTCTAAGTGAGTTGGTATGATAAAACCCATAAAGGGTAATGAAAATCTAGCCAAGAACTTGTCGGAGAAGAACAAAACTAGAAATTGATCTAATAACAAAATAAATGAAATTAAAGAAAACTAAAATTACTTTTGAAAATCAATGGATCCCTGCAAACTCAACACTGACAAGAATGCCGAAGAATAGGGGAAAGGGACGAGCAATGAACTGCCGGAATGCGGCCGGTAGCTAGGGTTAGTACCGGCTGTGGCACGGAATGCAAAAAATGTGACAGTGGAACCATACAAAGTGCTGAATAAATTAAGTCGGGTGATATTTAGCAATTCTATTATGTTAAATTATTGGAACAAATGTTCCATACTTGGAAAAAAGGGATATTTTTCCATTGAGTAAACTAAACTTAACTCTAGATATTTAGGGGTAGAGCTCCAGATCCCAGTTCACCTGAGATTTGAAACTTGTAGGCTAAAATAAAGTGAATTATGTTTATATTTTTGGTCTAAAATGTAAACAAGATAATCCATCTAAACACTCTTAATATACTCACAGCTCCAGCTCCACGAATTTGGTGGAGTTAGGAATACCTAGCTCTACCAGATCCATAGATCTGTAAAGCTGGAGCCATACCAAACACACCCTTATACTTCAGTTCTAGAAAACCACATATTTATCAAATCTTTTCTAATCACAGGTTAAATACAAATTATTGCAGAAATCTTCATGGTGCGGCTGGGGCTAGGGTGACGACGGCTGGGAAAGGAGGGAATGGGACTGGGGTGGGTGTGTATATGAATGGGTGGGAAGATTCTAGGCTATTAGTTTTCCATCCGATGGTCACAAAAATCGACTAATTTTTGAGAAAAAATGTAGTTTACTGATATATTTTTGAGAAAAATTTAGTTGACTGATATATAGCCAGACCCTTAACATATATGATGTAGAGCTCAACTGAAATATTACCATAGTTATATGAAAATATTGCAGTACAGAAAAACAGTAATAACTATACTGCAACATTTATGCATAACCAGTTAACCAAGACAGCATCCCCATAAGAGTTGAGGCAACAAACATACCTTTTTCGAATCTGGAGCTTAATTCTGATTCATCAATGGTAGGAGTGCACCATTGCTACTCTCAGAAGCTTGTTTGACACAAAATGAGTTGCCTGATTACAATCACGACGGGCGAAATCAAGATCAAAAGAAAAACTCCTAATTAACTAGCTCCAGGACTCGTACATACTACGCGTCGGGTCATATGCCCGGATACATTCAAAAGAAAATATAACTTCTATACGCCTTGAAAACACATTTTGTTATTACTCAGTAAAAGTAAAACCACCAATAATAACACCTTTGCGCACGGTGGAATGAACACTAATGATTTTAGTTCCTGAAAAAAAAAAGAATGTATGGTTTCCGAAAAAGAATGAAATTTCATGTAAACACCTTAGGCTCTGTTTGGCATTGAGGTGACTGGTGACTTTTCAAAAGCATTTTTTTTCTCCTTTTGGATATCACAGTTAGTTGAAAACATTTTTTCAGCTGCACTAGCAAAATCTTACCGAATTAACAAATGCTTCCTAACTAGGGCAACGACTGCTGTGCAATTAGGGCTCCCGTGCAATCCAACTAAGAAAAGTTTCAAAAAATTCTAAAAAAAATCATGGATGTACATCTCATCTTACCCCATCTACATATAAAATTTCATATTCAAATTCGTCCTATGCTAAAAGTTACAAAAAAGACAAATTCCATGATTTTTTTCAGAATTTTTTGAAACTTTTCTTAGTTGGATTGCACGGTGATTACACGGGAACCCTGATTGCACAGCAGTCGTTGCCCCTAACTAGAGTTTACAGCATAGCACAAACTGACTATTAGCAAGCCTGTTTATTATCCTCAAAAGAAAATAAGTTCCCACAATATATTGCAGGCTGACTGCTTGGCAACGAGCCACACTCTTAGATCTATAGTAACAACACACTTGTCGTATCTAACGTCTTTATCAAGACGACATATGGCACCTTCTCGAGTGGACGATGGAACCTTGTTCAATGTTCAGCTACATTTGCAAAAGCTTTATTTCGTAGTTTGCAGCGTCGCCGCCCCGTGAGTCTGTCAGACAGATACGTTCAAACAGGGCCATCTGAGACGAGGCACCTACGTCTGCGTCTCTATGCTACTACCAGACAATTTCTTGTCTCGGTCATAGAAAGGTTCCTCCGTGCAATCGCGTTTCAAACTTCAGGGTGCAGGGAGAGGCAAAAACATATCCGATATTACACAGAGTTAAGTGAGTATTTGCAAGAACATTTGACAAAAATCCCAATCCTTTTTCATGACAGTGGAACTGAAATATCAATTACAGGAAAGCCAATAATGTGTTGGCTTTTTTTTTTTTTTGAGGAGCGGTAATCAAGAAACAAAAAAATTACTCTACTTTGTTCCTCTGCAGTTCCACACCCAGCACGCGCACACGCACATCAAATCAAATTCCCCATTCCCTTGCCCCTGTATACCACCACCTACACGTCTAAGGGGGCAATCATGGTTTCCAAAGGCTCCAGACGGTTAAAAGGTACAACTGTAGTTCCCACACGCTGCGGTTTACTTGTACAACTGAACTGGCCATCAGAATTGCCAACGTAAATCAGGATTAGCTGATCAAATTGAACGAAACTGGAAGTGACCATATGTATCTGCTGTGCCACACCTCAGTAGAGCTTCGTGAACTCGACCGTCTGACTGGGTTCTCCAAGTCTGAATGCATCCCTTTCGATCAGCATCTGCATGGAGCTTATTGTCCTTACCAAAGATGCCCAAATCAAGGGCGCGCAGCAAAACGCATAGGCAAACACTGCCAAGGCCCTGGCAACACCATTTAAATACCATGGGAATGCCATCACAAAGAGCGCGCCAATGATCCCAAACCACGTTGTGAGGACGGCAAGGGGGTGCAGGAGGAAGACATTGATCACAATGGAAGAAAGAGAGAAAGTGCCAAGCAGGTACAGGGGCCAGCCTAGCAGCGGATGCACAGTCCGGGGGATGAGGAAGAAGGGAATGGTGTAAGCTGCAAGTATGGACCATGCTGCTACTACTCTGAGCGTGGTGAGTAAAAATATAGTGCTCTTCTCCATTCTTCTGTTGTAGCACATCTTTGACAAACTAGGCCGTGCTAGTCGGGTGACTGCAATGACTCCAATGTACAGTAGAGCCTGGATTAATACCACAGGTAGCTCTGATGAATACCTGTTTTTCATCAAGTTCACAGTTCGTCAGGAAATGCAATAGACAACATTCAGTGTTCAGAAATTAAAATTCAGCAACATCAACCAACACAGCAATACTGTTGTTTGGTACTTTATCCTTTAAAAAAAGGTAGCAGGCTGAAAGCAACATAATCCCCTACTTTATGGAACTTTATCCGGGCAAAGATAAATACAGATAATAATTCCTAGCCTTGTGCAACTTTATTCAAAAAGACACAAGCCATGATAATGCCCTGTTTTATGCATCTTTATTCTAAAGAAGATAGTAGGCAATCCCAAAGGATATGTCACCAATCACATCAATACACACTAATATGAATGATACTATCATCCTATCATAACAACTTTTCATTATCTGCTACAGCATTCGTACAAGATACTTTTAATGCCAGAATTTGATAATGCAATAGAAATATGTAAGACAAAAAAAAAATCAAAACAAAACCACTCACCCTAAGTTTTCACGACGTTGCTCGTGCCAAGAAAGCCCCAAAGGTAAAACTGGCCAAGACCACCAGTACCATGGTTTAAACCATGGAGCACTCGGAAACGTAATCACACTGTTCGGTCCGCATGGAATACTCCAGCGGAGCTTCAGATCTGAAAACAGTGTAGTCCATTAGTCTTAGCCAACAAAATGAATGAGCACATGGAATAATCATATACCGGTACTGATACTCACAATAGTAAGATGCATCCATCTGATAGCCTAGAGGAAGGCGATAAGTTCCGGTAAGTTTGGTACCATTTGCTGGTGGATGGAACATTGATTGATCAAGCAAGTCCGGGAAATAACTAGCAAGGAAGCCTTGATCTGCACCATCTGGGTTTTTCCGGCCAACAGCTAGCTCATGTAGCATATTCTTAAAAACGTCCATTGAGGGCTGGAAACAAAACAAGACCATAGCTGAGGACATCAAGCTCAAGGGCCAGATTCCTTTGTTGGACATTATAGTCTTGGTTTTGGTATAATACGCAAAACAATGGAATATTTGGTCGAGTAATAACTGATGAGTATGGCATTTTGTGGGTGTATAATATAGAGGTCGTCAGAACCATTAATAGTCTGCTTACAGTACAGAAATGGGCTCAAAATTACAGGTAAGTTGGTCTGCAGAATACATGGGTTTAACATTTAGAAACTTCTGTAGAATATTGCTCTCTGACACATGTCTTAGACAAATACATCTATTTTTGAAAAAGACCAGCAAAGAAATAAAGTAGAATTCCCAAGAAAAATTACCAAATTCAAAATAAGCTTGCAGCTTCAAACTGAACCAAAGCTGATAAATCTGGGGTGAAAAGAACCAGTTGACAACAAAACTACATAGATTTTTTTTAACCATAATGAATAATGAACAAGGAAGTATCAAGTGGCAACTAGACCATCCCTAAACAGAAGTACTGAACAACAAAGAATGCCTTGGTAGGTAAAAAGGAGGTTGATTCATAATAATTCCACAGATCTGCAGAAATTAAGACTTTTTGCAGAAGGAAGGAGATGCCTGCCAGATTGAGTAACCCTACCTGAAGTACAAAGAGGCCTGTATGGAAGATACAAGGGTTGATGAACACAGCGCAGAACTGGCCACACTGAAATAATTCATCAGTGTTCTGGAGGAAAATGTTGTCAGAGTCGAGCATAACAACTCGATCATAGGAAACTAAGCTCCAAGCATACAGCTTGTTTAAAGTCAACTTGAATCGTGTGTTGAAGTTTTCTTGTTTTTCATAAGGATTCTTCAAATTCTCCACAGAGACCACCTTGACACCATCATCTTTCCTAGATAAACAGTTGGAGATGCACAAATCATAGATCACTAACCGAATCAAGAACAGATGTGACAAAAAGTGAGGGCGCATTTCAGCTTATGGAAAATATATTCAGTAGCAATAAATGCATGTTACATGCTTCATAATACATGTAGATTCTAGCCATTGCTGGACAAATATGTGTTGCATCCAAAAAAATCATGCTGCTTCATGCATTGTTTCAATAATCATTGTCATATGATAAACTGGACTCAAATTTCATAAATTTCGTACTCACCAAGCAATAGTCATAACAAAGTGAAAGATACGTGTCTTATTACCCATTCCTTGGTTCTTTTTTTAGAGCTAGGGAGGGAAAACCTTGGTTCCACTATATACAGCCACTATTGTTCATTCCTTTATTAGTGCCCGCAACAAAATACTATGGTGTTATTAGTCACACAACTCAATAATGACTAAACTTTTGAGGACCAACATGACTAAACTTCAATTAGTATTCATATATAGTATTCAATTAATTGTCCATTTGTTAAAGCCAACAATTAAAAAAACTCAATCTGACTAGCAGTTTAACAATTGATATTCTCAGGAACAGGGGAAAAAAGGTTGGGCTACTGCCCACTAGGATACAAAGAAAGCTGACAAATTCCACAAAACCAAGCTAGCATTCCCTGAAACTGTAAATTCTACGGCGACTACTAACAAGCCATAACAAGGACAAAATCAACTCAAGTCCATCTCCATCCACATGTGGTCACTTACGACAATACAGCACATTTACACAGTAGTCCAACTATTGTTCTAGAAATAGAACTAAGCGTCACAATCAGCTTCTCCAACTACCAAGTAGAACGTTAGGGACTGAAAATTAACAGGTCAGATCTCAAATCCTTTCAGCAAATATCTAACAAAGGCCAAGTCAGTAGTCCAGCACACATGCTGTTCTATAATAAAGCATTAGCAATCAGCCAAGTGCAATTTGCGCAACTATTGGTGACGGAAGCTCAATCTCACAACCTCGACACAGTATTGCTCTTAGCAAACTTCAAGGCCTTCATACTGCTAAGTAAGAGAGGTACCAACTCAAAGACCGTAACAAGTACAGGAGACCATCTCCGAAGATGCAAGCAAGAGCAAGAACACAATCATCTCGCCTGTTCGTCCAAAAGTACTGGAAGCAACAGTAATTAACAGGACAAGGCCCGAAGGACACTGATGATCCGCACGTCAGAAACGTTCAGAAAAATACAGGGAAAAGTGCAAGTTGTATGTTACAGCAACAGAAAGGCATCACCTTTAATACCGGGAACAGCTAATGCTTCAGGAAACGCACCAAAAGAAAATCAAATTTGAGCCAAACAAGGAAGACGATAATCTAGCCATATACTGCGATACTAATCAAACAACCATTCATTCGAGTGGACTGGCAACGAAGATGCTCAACTAATCAACAAAAGCCCACACGAATCAGCAAAACGGAGTAGTTCAAAAATTGCATCGAACTACAGCAGGGGCGTTAACTTAAGAACACAGAGCATAAAAATGGCCACAAATTTGCAGCAAACAACAAACCAGGCATGAAGTCAATTAGTGAAACCGTCGGAGATTCCGAAAACAAAAAGGTTGCATCAAACTCCGACTCAAGTATGCCAAACTGGGCATCAAGCATCTAAAAGGACGTCAAATTTGGGACACCCACAGACCCACTCAACGATCCAAGGCTTGCCAACCGAGGGTGAAAGGGAGAGGGGGGAGCTTACAGCGCCTGGACCCAGCGCAGCGGGACGTCGAGGGAGGCGATCACGACGCGGTCGGCGTCGGTGCCGAACCTCCGCAGCGACCGCATCATGACGCGCGTGGCCACGTAGAACTCGTAGTCGCGGGGCGTGCCCATGTACATCATCGCCGCGTACGCGTGCCGGTGACGAGCCGGCGCCGCGACAACCTCCCTTCCCCCCTCCTCTGCAGCAGCAACCGCCTCCACCGCCACCCATGCAGCGACAAGCCACCACAACCCTAGAGACCGCCCGCAGCCCCGCCCCATCCCGCCCGGAATCCTCCTACGCCCAGATCTAGCTACGAGCGGGGATCGCCGGAGCCGAGCCGAGAAGCATCAACGGACGGCGGCGAGCCGGGGCGGGGAGCTCGGTAGGAATGGCCGGAGGGTTCGGTCGCCGGTGAGGTGCCGCGGGAGCGGTGGGTTTTTTTTTTCTCTTTATTTCCTTTTTAATTTGGCCTCAACGGGAATGGGAAAGGGAGGACGCAGGGGAGTAATCCGTTAACACTAGTTCCGCCAAGAGCACGAACAACCTTGATGTTTACGTTTAGAGTCTCTTCGGTGGCGTTTAGCTTTTCTGAAAAATGTGTTTTTTTAAGTTTTTTTTGACTAAAAAGTATTTATTGTTTTTTATAAGAAATTATTTGATAAATAGCTAATTTTTCTCAGTAATGAGCTGCAAAAGCAGGCACAACTTAACTTTCAGATTTTGACTTTTGCTAGTTATATATGGATTCTAACTTATACAAAAGCCGTTTAAAAACTGAACTGTTTGGAGGCTTACTAACTTTTTAAAAGCTGAAAATGGTTTAAAGCCCCTCAAACAAAGCCTTAGTAAGGTGCTTACTGCTTAGTAATAAAATCCTAATTTTTTTTGTTACATTATTTTAAAGTATGGATGCTTCATTAGGTATGGTGCTTAGCAGATGTTTATATATATAACTATATGTAATTAATGTGTAATATATCATCTAAGCATCCACAAGAGAAATATTTGCATAAGAGGAAATAACTTTTAGTAGGTATTTGATGATGTAGCTATAGTCTCTCTTTAAGCACTCTTATATTATTATTTTGTATTGTATATGTCCTAAGAATAGTGTTTCTATGCATCACTTGTAAATATCTAAACTAATAAAAGGAGTTTGCCCCCGCATAGCGTGGATCATCCAACCCAGCTCCCGCGCTGTCCAGCTCAACTCCACACTGTTTTGCCCAACTCCACGCGTGCATTTTTTGTTCCACACCAGGACATCATCCACAATCCGTTGCCCCTACTCCACGGCTTGGTTTTGCAAGGCATGAACTAAACGGTCAAACGAGGTAGTTGTCGGTCGTCTTCCACTAAGGGAGCAACAAAGCAACCACTCCATCCCTCCCACTTCTCCATGACAGCAACTGTTGCCCCCTAAAATCTGGCCTGAGGTCGCCTCCACGCTCCGTAACCACCACTATAGTCTCCCCTAGCTGCCGTTGGAAGGTCTTACACCACCACCGCCCCCCCGTTGCCGTATTGCAGTGCCATCATTGGGAGGCCTCCTCCCAATTGATCCTCTCTAGCTCGACACTCTTCCCGTTGACGCATCAACTTCCTTCAATTTTTCCTCTCCCTCGAGATCTCCTACGAACAGGAAGGAGGCCATGGGAGTGGAGGCAGTTGAGGGCGAGGCCAAGGCGAGGAGGTCAAAGGTGGTAGAGGGCGCAACTGTGGAAGTGACTTCGCCGGTAAGCAGGAAGGCCATAGTGGCAATGTAGTCAGACGAGGGTAGGGTGTACGAGGCAATGAGTTCAAGGGTGAGCACGAAGGCCATCGTGACGTGGAGTGAAGTTAGGGTGACACGGGCCGCATCCATGCCTAGCAACCACCTGCTGGGTGCGGTGGCCTGGTCGAGGAATATGGAGCCACTTGGCTTGGTCGGGGGCGATGGGGAAGTGATGGCGCCGACGCCGGCGGAGCTGAAGATGCTTATTGCCGAGATGGAGAGGAGGATGGTGGTGACGAGTGCACACGAGGGGTGGTCGTCCTTGGCACCGGTGCCGATGGGCGATGGCCGTGACGGGAGTGGCTGAGTCTCAGGTGAGTTATTGGGCCAGCTTTTGCTATGTCCATCTTTTGTATTGGGCCAGCTTTTGCTATGTCCATCTTTTGTCTTGCTCTTTGAACATGTTGTAATATCAGTGACTATGTGCCATTTTTAAACTCTCTCATGATTGCTAGCACACTTATCGGAATGATGCCGGTTCGTGGAAAATAATCTTAGGTGGATGATTGATGCTTTCTTTTACAAAGTCAAATCGAGTAGGTCTTGTTTTTATTTGGCTACACTACTTTCGACATTGCAGAGTTAAATGGGCTGGGGAGACTGCATACTTCGATGTTGTTGTTTTTTAAAATATCATTGTAGTTGAGTAAGAGAAGTGTGACATCTGCTCATAGAGATTGGTGCAGAGGCATTTTGATCTGGGCGATGAAGAAGATAACTCGAGCAGTTGTGCAAGTAAGCTTAGGAGGTAAGGAAACCCAACTATTGATTTAGGCTAAAACAACTTATTGATTTAGAAAGTAGGAGAGGATGGGAGGATTTGACAGATCTTTTAGTTTGTGGATTTCAAGCAAAAAATATGGTGTTTAGTGCCTAGATTAGTGTTGGACTCTGAATTTTAAATTTTGATGCAGGTACATGTCCTGATTTAGGAATGGCTAGAGATTTGTTACGAACAAACAACTGGATAAATAGATTGTGCAAGAATGGGGGTTGAGAATTTGGGTCAGGATGAGAATTGGGGGATAAATAGAGAAAGGAATTTGGGGACGGGCAAATCACCAATACATTGTTCTTCTCAATCCAATCCTCTCATATAGTCTCAGGTGCCCTTTTATTGGCATCAGGCAAGCCTCTATTTCCACCACAACCTGCTATGAACCAATCCAATCCAACACATGATATAGAATAATCAGGTTCTATGACAAGATTTAACCTTTCTTTGCTTCCACTATAAAAAGAAATAAATCATTTGATTTCTGTAGTGATTCAATGTCATTTATTTTATCACACAGTTAATCTGGGAGACATCATTGCAATTAGTCCCTTTCCTTGGAAATTTAGCTGCTGCTAAATCCAATTAGAATCTTTTCCAAATATGCTCATTGTTAAACAACAAATTATCAAATACATCCTACTTTTTTATTTTTTATGCATGTGCCACAGGCTCATTTGGATGCATTTAGTAAAACAACTGACTAATAAATACATGAAAATATGTAGCATAATGAGAGTTGTTTTCCATCAAGCTTTTAAAATTTTCAAACCCTCTTTCAGTGTAATTTTCCTCCACATCTCGTAACATTTGCTCTAAATTATCCTCAAAGATATCATGCTGCAACTTGTGATCAGGTTCCAGCATGTCTTCGTTGTTTACCGGACGGGTACTACTTGTCTCCTTATGATGGATCCAACGCGTGTAATTACTCATGAAAACACATTGAATTAAGTGGTCTTCAATTTGAGTTGAGTTGTTAAATATCTTAAGATTGGTGCAATCAAAACAATGACAATATATGAAGTTTATACCCCTCTTCACCATATCTTCTTCTGTAATTTTTTTAACTCCTTAACACTCCTCTGAAATTCAAGACTCATACGGTTTTTCTGATACATCCATTCTTCACGGCCTATATGCAATTAAACTACGCACAATAAATTAAGAAAAAACTGGAGCAACAACTAGCTATCAAATATTGTGAAATTATTTAATTACCTTTGCAAAATAAAGAATGAGTTCTAAGATATATAATTTTACTCCTGATACCTTCTTTCCTAGTTAAGAGCTTTTAATTCCCTAGTTAGGAGACATACATTTAAAACATCAACAATAATATTAAATTACCTAATGCAGTAAGCTTGCAATTCTTTTGATTTTAATGAAAGAAAATAAGGGTGGAAGCATTAACAAAATTAATAAATTGAATGATCTTAAAGAAACATCTATCTGTTGACCAACTAGGTACATACCAACGATGACTCCTAATCTCTAATTAGGTAGGTCCTAAACCCATTCAAGGATATGTGGTTCGGACATGTTCCTAAGCTGTTGTACAATTCCAGAGAAAATTTTGGTAGCATCTCTCCGATGTTCTCCAAATACATGTATCAACAACAAGTCAAAAGGGTGTGTATCCAAATAACACTAGGGAGATGTTGTCAAAACTTTCTCTGAGTTATACAACAGCTTAGAAATTTGCTCGAACCACATATTCTTGAACTGTCCAAAAAAATATAGACAATTCGAGACTGCTTATTTATAAATATGCATACACCATCGAATGGGAGATGTAGGTTACACAACCTAAACTCTAACATTGATAATATTATAACAACAATAATGACATGTAACACATTCACCAAATCAAAATCAAATTACCTAGTGCAAAATTGAAGGGATTTGAAGGAATACTCACATTTTGAAGAAAACCACAAATGAGGAAAAATTGAGAGAAAATCTCCTCAAATTAGGGCTTCAACTTTGCCCTCTTTAACACCCATCCTTGAGAATTTCATAATTTCTCACCTAAATATTGCTTCCAACTAGAGTATGTTGTGTTTTTTAGGGTGGCAACCGTTTTTTTGCCTCTAGAATAATAACAAAGGAGAGTTCAGCCCAAAGGTTATGTAACCTAGCGAGGCACATCACAATCGGTTCTAAGATCAGAACCGATTGTGATATACAGGTGATAAATCATGCACATCACAATCAGTTCTCAGGTGAAAACCGATGTGCCTAATGCTACATTACAATCGGTTCTAACTTGAGAACCAATTGTGATGATTCCCCACCATATTTTTAACATCCTCACCGAATCACCTATCACAATTGATTTTTTTCTGAAAAGTTAGAAACTAACCTAGATGAAGTGATAGTGTTATACCATTATATAGTAGTGGTTTGAGAGGAAGGGAGAAAAGGGAAGTGAGCAACGAAGAGGAAAGAGGGAAAGGCATGTAACACTTATTAGTATGCCCTAAATTTTTTTAGTTTGAAGATAATCTCAAACTAAAGCATGCCAAACCTTTAAACTTAAGAACATTACAATTTACAAATTCAAACGAGCTTTGAAGTTCGCCAATGGCCAGATAGTTAGATGCACTGTTGTACATCCAACCCGCGAGGCTTTAAGTCCTAAATTTTATATTGGTGTCTATCAAGTTTAGAAGTATATATCGGTGAGTGTTCAATGAAAAAGCACGTGCCTATGCTCTGTGACTCGTTGGATGTTCTCTATCAGTGTACAAAGGGAGTGCACACTGCACACTTATTTGCGCGTGGATGATGCATGTTTGATTATGTGTATGTCCATCTTGTACAATAAAAAAAACTCAAACGAGCTTACGGAGGAAGTTAAGCTCGCCCTGTGTTGAGACTTGAGAAGTTAAAACTGAGAACGACCTTTCCTTAAAAACGAATTGGGAACAACCTTTGGGTGGATGGGTGGAGACACGGAAGCACGACTCCACGGATTAAAGATACAATCCTAGTTGCCTCCCTACTCACAAACATTAGTATGTCTCGATGGAAAAGTAATATAGCTTGGGTTGCGTCAAGATAGGCATAATCTTTTTTTGGAGACGCCACACTGAACAAGCTCAGAACGTGTCTTCACTGCGGATTTGTCCCCTTTTTCCAGAAAAATCAAAGATATATCACTCTACTCTATTCATCGACACTTCAAAAAATGATACTCGTTATCTCAATAATATATGCCTTAATACCACCCAACATGAAGTGTTGTATCTTAGGTCCTGTTTGGGAGAGCTCCAGATCCCAGCTCCAGTTCAGATCTGAAACTTGTAGGCTAAAATAAAGTGAATTAAATTTATATTTTTAGTCTAAAATGTAAGTAAGATGATCCACCTAAACACTTTTAATGTACCTACAGTTCCAGCTCTATGAATTTTTAGAGCTAGAAATACCCTGTTCTACCAACTCCACGGATTTTGATGAAGCTGGAGCTGTCTCAAACACCCCCTTAATTACAGCGGAATTGTCACTTCGCTACAACTCACAATGCGCGCTCGTGTAGATGGAAAGATAAGCTTCAGAGGGGAGCACACTAGTCTCGACGCGTGTGCGTGCATGCAGCTCGTCCAGAGTAGGCTGTAGTGCACCGCTGGCTAACTAGTTAGGCCATCTCCAACAGATGCCTTATTTCGTTCTGTATCGGAGGAAATAGGGAATATGGGCAGCACAGTAACGAAATTTTGTCTCCAACAGAGTCTGCATCCGGTGCCCTATCTTTAGGGAAGGGAGAGAGAAACCCTAAATCTGGGGATTCTCTCTCCGTTCCCCATTCCATTCTCTATCTCGCGATCGTTGGAGCGACTTCCCTCCCGCGCCTGCGAGGAACCTTGGCAAGGAGTGCGCGGGGCGAGGGTGGCTGCGGCGGACGAGGAAGCAGGTGACGGCACGGCGAGGGTGGCCTGTGGCGGCGTCTTCTTCCCTAATCCCACAGAGAGGTGAGTAGTGTGCATCTCGTTCCCAAATCACCTTCGTCCTCAACCCCGTCTGCGTCGCTCCGTCCGTGGCGCCGCTCCGCCGGTGCTGATCTTGCTCGTTTCGGTTTGTCCCTTCGATCCGCTTCGCTCGTAGATTCTTGTATTTGTCTCGTCGCTTTGCCCCCTCGCCCCCAGGATCCCCTTCTTTCCACGCCTCAGTAAATCTGACGAATGCTTACCGATGATGTTCTAGAGGAACCCAGGCCCCTGTACGTACTGACTGTGAGTGTATTCTTTGCTATTTTCCTATCTACTATCCCGCGATTACTCTGCTCCTGTCGATCTCGATCTGTCTCTTCAGGTAGGGATTCTTGTATTTGTGTTTGTTTGTTGTTGGATGTAGTCGATTTGCATATCAGTGCCTCCGTTTCGGTCGGCTCTCAGTGTAAAGATGATTTGTATTTACAGTTAACATAATGCCTAATTTTTGTATGTTTAGATATGCTTTGAAACATACGGAGGACCTCATCTCGATGCGTGAATTCGGTTCCCACGAGTATGATTAGATGTTTGTATCTACAAGAGATTAGAAAAGATACCGGAGAATAACCGATTTGTCCATGTTGTTCTTGTTGCTTGATGTTTTCGGCCATTGATGGAATGCTCAAATACTCCGCATTTTACCCGCATAAAGTGCTTCTTGTTGGTGATATGAATATTCATTGTTCTCTCTGCTTCAAATGGTTAGAAACATAGAATACAAATTGCATTTGCACTTGGTTGAATAGACTTGAGTTTCCGCTTGTCCTGTATCGTGTATCTGGAGGTGGAAGCTTCAGTTGGGCCTTCCAATCTTGTGAACTGCACAAATATAAGCATAACTGATGACTCACTATCTCCACAAAGAGTGAATGCTTTATTTATGATGAAAATTTCTACATTAACAATTCATCTGAATACCAAACGTTTGTTAAACTAAGATCTTGTGGTGGTGTATGAACATTCAGTATTCAGTGCTGTTCTGATCTGGAATCTGTGCATGCTTCTATTCGGTCTTTATTCGATCCGAATCATGCATGCTTCTATTTTACGGTCTTTGGAGTAGTTTATTTTCAACGACAATTTTTGCTATCGCTTGGGCCCTACTTCGGTGTAAACTCTGAACACCAAAATCTTGCAGGTTTCTGATAGTCAGGTTTCTGGTACTATATACATGAGTGCTTGAATTGTGATTGATGATGTACTGAGTTGAAATATTCTTTAGGTCTCCTGATAGTCAGAGATTAGGGAAGTTTTCCTATTGATTGGTGAAGTTTTCCTATTGATTGGTGAACATTTAATTTAGTCTTTTTTATGCACTTTGAACACATGTAGTCCTTTAGTTCTATGCTGAAATCACAAGGTTCAAAATTCCTGGGCATGTAAAACTATATACAGTTCAATTTTAGGTAGACCGGAGGATCAGCAAAATAGTCTCGGTATAGCCTGGCATGCCCTTCCTCTCTATTGCGATGTATGTATTGATGGCCAGCAATAGAACCCCCCAGGCGTCGAGCACTCACACACTCATCTTGCTGCTGTGCTAGGTATGTTATTGTAAGAAGAGATTCATCGTCGTCATCCGACGATGAGTCTTCTGAGAGGAAATGCTGAACTAAGTTGTGACGACTCATTGGGATATACTAGATAGTGAACTTTCAGAAATGGGTAAGGTTTGGAAGTGCAAATGGCTATGTATATATAGCCGTTGAAATATAGCCGTTGAAATATAGCCGTTGCAATACAGCCGTTGCAATATAGCCGTTGCAATATAGCCGTTACGTTGACCGTTAGAATAAATTTCGAATTTTAAATTCCCGTAATTAAAAATAGCCGTTTGAATTTTTTCCGCTAAAAAATAAATGTGACTGGTATGGCGGTTATGAAATAGCATTATAATATAGGAGTGAGGATATAGAGAATGAGATTTGGGGAATGCTGTTGGAGAGGGAAGAGATATAGGGAAGGAATCTTTTTAGGGAATTCTGTATATGGGGATATAGGGAATGAGATTTGGGGAATGCTGTTGGAGATGGTCTAATGACACTGCTAGCTGGCTGGTATGGATAGCGATCAACAGCACGTAATGGACACGATGGCCGCCAACACTCACGAAGATGGCAGGAGTGGACTACGTCGCTGCCGATGAAAAAGAAAATACACAGCCATTCAGGGAGCTAATTTTCAATTGATGAAAAGGCAACTTTCAGTCCCTGCTGAAAACTACCATGCGATCAAAAACTTTAAAGTTGTCAAACTGTTGTGTGGCCAATATCTACCAGTCCAATTCATGGATTTCCTGAATTCCAACAGCAGTTCCGTCAAGGCCAATATCTACCAGTCCAATAAATTATGAAATTGCGTTGTTTGTCCCTAGTATTTGCCTGTCAATTTCTGGGCAGAGCGGTAGTTAACATTAGAGGGCCTCCGAGTAGACCAAATCACGCGTAAAGACTGACGAAACGGTAGTAGGACAAGCACTGGGTTTGGAATGGTCACAATTGTCAAACTTCACCAAAAGATTATCCATAAAAAAAGCAGGGAAATGCAGGGCTGCATGAGCAAAGGTGCCAGAAAAATTTTCAACCTCGCTTAGGATAAATAAAAGACAAAGGAAATGGCATCTTGAGTTCTTTCCAACTAGGATGACAACTACCTGGGCTAACCACATCCGGCGCTGTGAAACAGAAGCCCCCGAAATGCTAAATTGCTAATGTCATATCTCCCAGACTAAAACTGAAGGGTTACTAGGCAGTCCATTCTTCATCATGGTGATTGTTCCTTCCATCTCACCAAGGAATTGAGGAATTCCATCACCTGCAGGACAGTTGGCAAGTGAAACGACCAAATCAGTGATCAATTGACCGAACAGCATCAGCAAGAATCCAGAAACTAAGCACGAGAATGAAAGGCACTATTACTTCGGATGGCTCTTTCAGTGAGTAGAAAGCTTCAGTCTCCTTGGGCACCTGTGAAACCAGAATTCCGTATCCACTGTTTCGCTTGCGAAGCACCTGGTCAAAGAAACGAAGGAAAGAACACATGTTCAGTGAAGCTCTACAAATATGCGAGTGATATGTGCATGTCTTTTCAGAAGAAAAGCCCCTGTGCACCCAGATTAATCGCACAGAATAATTGTGTTGCATCAGTGCCCTTATCATTGACGAAGAAATGGAACCTTGAATGCGTCTTCATCGGTTCGATCATCTCCAATGTAGATAGGAAGAACACTTTCAGAATCACCTAAGTCTAGTGACTGAAGCAGAAAGTCAACAGCCTTTCCCTTGTCCCAGTCTATCACTGGACGAATCTCTAAAACCTTCCGAATTGCATACAGGATTAGTATAAAAGTGATGCAGAATCTGTCAGGACGAATGGCATATTATAGAACTTGGGTGAATGATAGTTTAAACCTTCATACCTTTCGTCCGGTGGTCAATTTAAGACGAGGAAAAGCTTTCAAGACATCGCTGACGAGCTGTGCGACCAATTTACAATCCTGCAGACAGACGAGGCAAAAAATGTCAGAGGAACTCGCAAAGTCGCAATTGCTGCAGCAAGGGAGGCAAGAACAGTGAAACTTGAGGTCCAACTATACCTTCTTGTCGACATTCCGGTAATGCACAGACACACAAAACTTGTTGTTCTCAACATTTGCGCCCTTAATTGCTCTAGTGATCTCTACTAGGGACTTGGAGACCTATTGTACAAAAAAATGCATTAGCATTTCCTTCCGTGTCATACAACGAGCTCGAACAGCTAAACTTGTTAATTGCATTGATTAATGATTAATAAAAAAAGAATACCTCAGTGATCATAGGTAGAAACTCGCTTGCAGGTTGGAAAAGATTGGCTTCTTTGCTCTACAACTAAGAGTTCATCAATATTCAAGAACGTTAAGGAAACATTCATGCAGTAAATTCAGGAGCAAACAGCAACAAAGCAATGTGGTCGTCCCTGTGATGAAAGTACTCACATTTTCTGTTTTACTTTCAGAATATGCAGTAGATACCATTATGTCCATCCCATGACTTCCAGCATAGTAGAGCTCCTTCAGCTTTACAAATTCAAACACCTGAACATGAAGAGGCAAGCAAAAACATAAGATATATAATTTCATATGAGTAAAATTCACACTGACAAAGGCCGACAGTTGTAAAAATTGTTCATACCTTGTCGCGGGACCTCCCGCTGACGATTGCAGTAGGGAAGAACTTCGCAACATTTTTCACAGCTGAACGCATCTGAAGGAAGGTTTTCAGGTCGAGAATAATCACGCAATGCATACATAAAGCAATGTTTCAGTACTAAGCATGTTCATCTGAGATCTAATTCACCTCAGGGGACATGAACGCCTTATCTGGATCATTAACGATAGGCGAAAGAGTGCCATCATAGTCCAGAAACAACGCAATCTTCTTACCCTTCACACTGGCTATAATTTGGTCGAAGGAAGCTAAAGCAGAAGGGCATTTTGCCTGCAACAAGCGACACACCTGTAAAATGCTTTGTAGAAGGCAGACACTAGATAACTGAAAACTGAAAGTAACAGTGATCTTACCAGCCAAGCATTGTCAGCGGAATCTTCTTCAGATGAAACGTCGCAACCAGAATGCACGTTTGGCTTTTTACGGGTTGACGACAGTGTAATCACACCGAGCAGTCCATCAACAACTTCGACAAGTTTGCGTCTACTGATGTATGTCACACTCAAGGAAGAGCAGGAATGCTTCTTGGATGTGACTGAGAATGGCATCAGATTTGAAGGCAGTGCCAACGCTGGTTGGCTTTTGGTCACAGGATCAGTCATGATAGGCAAGTTATTGCTCATATCCGCCGGAGAAATGAAGAAGATTAATTGCAAAATGGTGTTTTATGGGATCAAAATTAGGCGGAACAGGGTTTCTTTCAACTAGATTTAACCTACAGTCTTGTCAATGAAAAACCACTTCTTCAGTGTTTTCTTGTCGGTGTAGGTGAGCACACAGTTCTTTAACAGAAAGTTACCAGAGATCTAATGAAAGAAAGCGAAGTAATATTAGACAAAATAGCTGTTACGCAATGAAAATGAAAGATATTTTACAATCACACAATGTGCTCTACCTTCATATACTCCAGAATGAGCGCACATGGAAAAGAACCATGTAATTCAGAATCCGTATACTTGATCGGACAGCATTTGCTGCATCAATAAAGAAACAAGCTCTCGTCATTGATCTAAAAAATTTCATAATACTCTAGAAATTTACATGAAATCGTCATGCATGCATGGACCGAACTTATAATGGCGTCTGGCCAACAGGAAAGCCCCTGTGCACCCAGGTTAATCTCACAAAAAGTAATCGTGTTGCATCAGTGTCCTTATCATTAAGCAAAAAAATAAAATCAACAGCATAGTTGGCCTAGTAGGAACTTTGATCTCAACGTTTTGTTTTTATTTTTGGCAAAGAAGGTAGGTCTAAAAGATTTTATTGAAAAACCTTTTTATGGCTAGAGCAAACATGTATCGATCGGCCTGCAATTTGCAGGATCAAACAGTTGCTGCTTAATCAAACAATAACAAAAGGTCATGTCATTTACCAGAAGGATATAGAAATCATCAACACAGTTAGGCGCAATGCCTGCCATCTATAATGATAGGCTACCCCAGAAAGCACCTAGTAATCAGTAACTGGTTTTGATCATAAACCCTTATTGACGTGGTAGGTACGCCTAACTTCTCTTTTGCCAAGTGAATCATCAGTGCACAAAAAATAGATACCACATTGCTGTAAACTTTGATCGAAAATACTAATGATCATCTCGGCTAGCTTTATCTTTTCAGGGTTTTAAACCTTTCACCGAAAGCATATACTTACAATCTGAAGATTACAGGTCTGCAAGAAAAAGGACGAAAACATATCAGGGAAATGGATCTGAACATTGGGAATATCCAGTCGAAATAGACAGGGAATGAACTGAGTCTATCATGAAATTAATACGATTTAACGATAAAAATTACATGAAGATGCTCAAGTCAAGAAACAGAAAACATTGATCGATATGCAATTCGCCTTCGCGTAAATCATATCGTACGATAAACAAGGTAGATACACCGGAGAAAATCTCTGATCTAGTATGGAATTCCACAGATATAAATCTTTTCAATCTACATATTGCAGCAGATGCAAAACACCATGAAAACAAAAAAGGAAAAAAGGATAACGATGAAACTAGAAAGTCGAGACAGCGAATCCTGATTCTTAAATCAACTGAACATCGAATGCAAAAGGGAAATAACCATTATACAAAGGCAGGGGAAAGAGAGACATACGCGCGCGCTCACCTTGCTGTAGAACAGGATGTCGATGTGTTGCACCGGGAAGAAGAGGAGGAGAGGAGAGGAGAGAATGGCGTCGAGATGGACGCGTATATGTAGGAGAACGGAGGGGTACTAGGGGAACCGGGAATATTGAAGCGTTCAAGTTCGCCTGTTTGTTTGTCGTGGGATATTTGTCAGGTCCCCCCGGGTGGACTACACACGATTTGGTATAGGCTAGATGCACTGACAGGGTTTACGGTACGTCGGTACCAAACCGGACTGGAAAATCGGCAACAGCTCGGCCACCGAAAATCGATCAAAAATCGGTAGAAACCAAATGAATTGTAAAGTTCAACTTTTTAAATTCAACAGTCTAAAAGTTGTGAAAAAACGAAGACAGACTGGTTTAACCGATTTTGTTCGATTTTTGACCTAGATCAGCATACTCAAGAATCGGTTTTTTATTTCGATTTTTGACTAGTTTTATTCGATTTTCGACCAATTTGTCCTATTTTTGACAGGTTTTATCTAATTTTTGATAAGTTTACATTGAAAATGGTACACTCAAGGAAAATTAGAAAAAAATTGCATAAATTCTAAATAAATCTCTATTAATCTATAAAACACCTCAGAGAAATTTTAACATTTTTTAATTCATTTAGTGCTTCTGAAAAATAAAAAACAACAATTAATGAAAAGGAAAAGAGATATTGTCATATTTTAATAAAAATTTATAAGCTTAATCATGCTCTAAAATTTTAATAGTATTATAAAAAGTTCCCAAGTATCTTGTAGTAAAATTGCCACAAATATAGACTTCATTTAGTTCCCCTAGAAAATCAAAAATAAAATAGCATATACAAAGACAGTAGCACTGTCAGAATTTCACAAAAATCCACAGGTCTAATCATCATCTAAAAATTTTACTAAAGCATTAGAATTGCCTCAAAACCTCACACAAAATTTTAAAAATTTATCACACGATTTGATAGATCAATTAAATCAGGAATTCCTGACTGTTTTGCCCTTTTTTCTTTTTTTCCTATTATGTGCATTCGGAATTACTCAAAAACATCTCCCAAATTTGGTTTTTCAAAGAATTTTCATCTCAGATGCCAAAAAGCTATTAAAACTAATTTTAGAAAACTTTTGGATAAATTTTTCCAAAATTTTTGAATTTGAATTGGACTAATTTACCGACTGGTTCTAAATATCGAGCCGTTTCAATACAGCTAAAAATCACAATTTTTTTAGTAATTTTCATTGATTTTTGCACTGTTGTTTATAGCTCAGATTTTCGCAAATGACAGATGAGAATCATGGGTGTATAGGATATCCATATTATTTAATTCAACAACTCTTGTGTCAGCTTTTTTATATATATAAAAAATCTCATAGGAATTAAGATCGGTTGATATGCTGAAAATCTCATAGCTTATTCTTGAAATGCAGTAGCCCAAAGGGGGCGGCTCGTTTTTCTTTCAAGCTAGTCCAGCATGCCTGAGCAATATTGAACAGTATCTGCAAGTAATTATTTAGAAAAACAAATGAACCGGTAGTGTGCAGGAACTTGCCTTCTTGAACAGCCGCATTCCGAACATGCCAACATCTCCAAAAGAGCAAGACACTGATTTCTCGTGTAGTCGTCCGCATCTGTCCAGCAGGAGTAGCATCCAATCAGGCTCCTACATAAAAATCCGCTCTGATGGCAATGCCCAGAACTCGGTCATTGCCTGACGGACAGCTAAGGACATTGAGCAGCGAATCATGACATGAAATCCATCCTCATCTTCCATGCCACACCTCGAGCAGATTCCCAGCGTTTCCAATTTCCTTGACACTCTATTCACCTGCGTGCCCAACGTACTCGCCAATCTCCAGGCAAAGTTCTGTACTTTTGGAGGCAGTTGGGCCTTCCAAACATGCTCCCACTGTGGGCGGCTCCCATTTGAACTCGAACTCTCGGCTGGTAGAGAGACAGCATGAGCTAGATTGTAAGCGAGCTTATATGCTCTCTGAACCAAGAATATTCCGGTCTTTTCATAGTGCCAGCCATCCGCATCTTCACATTCTCGAGTAGGGAGCCTGATTTTCAGGACTTGTTCCTCATCGACTGGGTAAAACAGTTACTCCACCAGTCCTGTATCCCGGCGTCTATGATGGGAATCGATTAACTCAGAAACCCATTTTAATATGTTTCTTCTCCTCTTCCCCGTGACCGTCAAAGCCCACTCCCTAGGAATCCAGTTATCCCTCCACGTTTTCACGCCTGATCCATTTCCAATTAGCCAAACCACACCTTTCTTCAGAAGATCGAGATTCGAGACCAAATCCAATTGCACGCCACGTTGGAGAAGCATTACCAGAAAAAACCGTGCCCAACATTTGAACAGTTGGAAAATATTTGGCCTTCAACAGTTGGGAACTTTAGCCACCCACGGTCCATGTGGTAAGATTGGCAACTATATGGGCATATGCAATAGTGTGTTGTCTATCTATTTTTTAGATATGTTTTGCAACATAACCAAATTTTCTTGGTATGAAGCCGAGGAGGAGGAGGGGAATAAGAAAACTAAATAAAATTCAAAGACATAGTCGTATATTATTCTGCCATCCATGCTTGGCAAATAATTCTAGCGCAACAACTTCCAGAGCTCTACTCGCCATCCGGAAAGTCTCCTTTGACGTCTAGCTATCTGTATGTCAGCTAACTTATACAATAACTTATTGTATAAGTTATTGTCTATAATAAATATTTTTTTCATGTCATAATTAAAAGATTGTAGGATCTTATAGAGATAATCTTAAGATATCATTTATTATATAAATTGTTTTTAGCTTTGTCTTTAGATGACATGAATAATTTGATACCTCTATTCTTGTTCGCCACAATTAATTATCTTTCAATGGGAATTTGTTTCCAAAAAGAGATTTGCTTCATTCTTTAATCGTAGTAAAAAAAATGTGTTTTCAGAGCAAGTCACGAAATATGGTAACAGAGCGTTGATTTGGCAATAACCAGCTGGGCTTGCACCACATAGATGGGCCACTGCCAACTGGGACCCTTCTGTTTCCACGCGACCATCCCTGAGTCAGCGCCACGTCGTGTCAGCGGCTCAGCGCACACATGGGCCGCCCGTGGCTGGCCCAGCCTCCACTGAGTCACTGACCCTTCTCCTGCCGGCCTGTCGGAAGCCGGTCGGGCGGCGCCTCCGGTGGAAAACCGGGAAACTCCCCGCGCGCGCCAGTGACACCAGCTGCTTTGGACGTCCAGGGCTGATAAGTGATAACTGACCGTACATTTTCGTGCCATCGTACGCTCCGAGGAATGACTAGAAGAGTCGAAGAGATTGCGTGCATTCTTTTGATGTGCCAGCGCCATTGATGGCTCTGGAGTCTCGCTAAAAGATATTGTGCCGAACTGCCATCGCATAGCGTGGAAAAAGATGAAATCGGTTTATGATGAGCTATCAAATGACTCGTGGATAATTCCGCTTAGGAGGATCACAACTGCGACAGAGCTTCACGAGTTCTTGTTGTTGTGACAGACTATACAATAGGTCAACCTTCAAATCAACTCTACGGATGATATAATTTGGAAATGGACAGCAAATGAACAATATACAGCGAAATCTATGTATTTCGTTCAGTTCGAGGGGACGGTGTCAGACACCGGCTACAAGAGAATTTGGAAGGTCAACGCGGAAAACAAATGTAGATTCTTTGCATGGTTATTTATTTCGTAAAGTTGCTCATAGTGGACAAAGTTGGCGTAAGTAAATGGCCGCGATTCGATGTTTTGTCCTCTTTATGGTCGAACCGAATCGCCATGCATCTATTTCTCCTTTGCCATTTTGCCAACCAGATTTGAGCAAAGGTTTTCTCACATCTGCAAGTAAACTCTCCCATCACTCATACGGGGCTTTCGGTCTCATATTGGTGGTATCTTATCCCACGGAAAGTGCTTACTACCGCGTAAACAGGTGGACGGGATGCTAATCTATACATTATAGAACATATGGAAGGAAATGAATGCGAGAATTTTTAATAATCTGTATCAACCTCCTTATGTGGTTTAATGCGAGAATTTTTAATAATCTGTATCAACCTCTCTGTGTAGTTTTTTCTCGTATTGCTCAGGATATTGGCTCCCATAAGATAGCGCTTCAGTCCGGTCAGTTCTCAGCCTAACCAGCAGGGTCCCGATGCAGAAAGGGAAGACACAGATCAGTTCTTGGGCGCCTGATCAAAAAGGCGCGCTTTGAAGCTCAGCAAGAAGCTCTCTGCAGTGGGGTCCTCTGCCAGTTTTTACATCCCTTATTTAAAGTCTACAGAAAAAAATGGTCTCATTCGTTTTCTTTTCCATTCTAAAGGTTGTGGTTTCAATTTTATCTTCCTAGGTTCAGGGGGAGGGGCTCTTTAATTCCAGAGCTCGTAAGCAGATTTTCTTTTGGTTTCCCCCATCTTTTCTCTGTGTGGTTTTAGGTTGTCCTGTTTACGGTTATGATGTTTTTATCCATTCTTTAATGTATGACAAAACTCTTACCGTTTACTTAAAAAAAATAAACGTTCAAAGTACTACTAGGCTAGTAGGCTGCATATGCTTGAAGTAGTACTGCATCGCAGCCAACGACGGCTAGCTTCGTTCCAGGCCTCCAGGGTTCAATGAGAGCGATGAGTACGTAGTCGTGGTCGCGGTTGCATGCGGCGAAAGCGACAGCGAGCTGTTCGTGCCGTACACCTGTAAGTACTTAGAATGTGTTTGATTGCTTGTATCAAGTGGTATATATATGGGTATGTTTGGTCTTCCGTGTCAGACACATGACACCAACTAACAAAAGTTACAAAAAATTCTGAAAAAAAATTTAGATGTACTTCATAGTTTAAATTTGTCAGAATTTTCTCTTTTTTGTAACTCTCGATATATAATGAATTTGATCTTGAAATTTCATACATAGGTAGGGTAATCTCTGAAGTACATCTACAATTTTTTTCAGAATTTTTCATGACTTTTGAGGCACGGTGTATACATTTGCTAATGTCACACAAGATATATATATGAGATAGTTCAAGAAAAATGTAATCTATGTGTATGGTTATTTGAATGGAACCATCCGTTCTGGACGGTGTGATACAAATTTGAGAAATATTTTCTATAGATGCTGAACCATTTCATTCATCCAAAACAATAGAACTAAATAGTATAAAACCATACTATCGTATTCAATCTTATCACATCAACCAATTAAACACACCCTTAACTCACAAAGAACAAGAGCATCAACGGATGCACTGGGAGGAACCAATCGCGGTGGGCAACTGGCAAGCAATTGTTCTCGGATCACGGTTAGGTAAGCTTTCCCGTCCCATCACCTTTGCTTTCTCCGATTTTCTCCTGTTGGCTGGCGGGTACCGCGATACAAGGACAAGGAATAGAAACCACGCGAACCAGATACAAAATCTAAAGCTAATAGGCCCAATTTTAGTACATTAATCCGTGTTGAGCCCACTGGCCCATCCCAGGTCGACGCACAAACCACCACTCGAGCGAACCCACTTGGCTGGCGGCCCGACGCCGGCGCCTCGAAGGCCTGGTCTTCGTGCCGGTGTCCTCGGGGTCTCCGGCGACGGCCTCCTCTGGCTCATCCCCCCAGCTCTCCTCTGACTCTCGTCCTCCTCGAGCCCGACATTCGACTCGTCGCGTATCGCCAATATCCGCCGACACCCATGCCAGCGGTCTTTGTAAAACGAGAGAGTTCCGCGGAAGTCCGGCGAGTATAATTATATACTTGTTAATCTGATTTTTTTAGAGGTTTAAAGGCGTACACACACTCACACCTTACACAAACACTTCACACCGTATACACGCGCGCGTGTGTCCAATTCATACGTCAAGAAAATATTTCTCGAAGGCTAAACTATTCCACTGAACGCACGTGAGTATTCAAATCTAATTTTATAAGGGTGAGACCCGTGAGTCCGATCCTAGGATCGAACTCGTGACCAACTGTTGAGCATACCTGGTTCTGACCAAACAAGCTACGGCTCGTCTTCTGCTAATCTAATCTGATTTATTTGATCGAAAAACGGTCTACATTAAATTTATTGTATCGTAGAAGAGCTTGTTTATTGTTGTACTGCTACGGGAGCTGTGACATTCAGAGATTACGAAACAGAAAGATTACATAGTTTTTGGAGTATCAACTAAATTCGGTTTCGTCAGAGTACAACACAAGAAACTTATCTTTAACAGATATTTCAACAGTCTTTCCTCCTCGACGTCCGCGGTCCGCTCCTCCTGCGCGCTCCTTGTCGCCGCATTTCCTCACCGTGACCGCGACGCCTACGGCGTGGTCGAGTACATCGGCTCCTGGCTCTCGATGTTCTTGCCTGGTCACAGCAGCTTTCTTGTGAACTAACTTTTTTTTTTCCCCATGAATTGAACATATCATTCTTGCTGCAAAGTAGCATTTTTTTTCCACAAGGAAAGTATGTGACAATGCTAATTGAGAGCATTGTCTGTAATTCTTGAGTTGAGCATGGTATGATGGGCAAATGGACTTGCTACTACTTCAGTCCAAGGACTGTGTTTTTGCAGTTCATTGCGGTATTGCAATTCTAAACTACATTGTAATGTACATTTGCCAGATGAGAGCTACATTTTGAGCAAAGCTTCTCTGGATTACTTGTGATACTTAGGTACCACTAGTCGGTTCCTGTTTTCTACTTAGATATGGGCTATGGAGTTTTACAAGCACAAGATTAGTGTTCTAATACAAAAGGTGAGCAATGTCTGACAGTGCTTCTACTTGATGCTGCTTACAGAAGCAAACCAGGAATCTATTTAATTACAGACCCGTAGTATATGAATTGGATGATGAAGTGTTGTGAATTGGCCTTATAGTAGATAATTTCAACTAGAATAGTAGACAGTTACTTAAAAGTACGAGTGCAAAACTTCATCACAATTAGCCTGATACTCTGTGCTAGTTTTGGTAAATCCAGTCGCCATCTAAACATACTTTCAAAAGTATTCGAAATTCATGATAATGTTGAAGCAGACGACATAAAACAATAACCATGTTGAAGCTGATAGCCCACCAATAATTGATTTCACAACCACTACCTGTTGGTACATAAAGAAGGAAGAAAGAAACCATAAACCACCAACTACATGGTGCAGCTGTAGAGCAAAACATTAGTCACCCGGTTCTAACTACAAGATATCTTCTCTTTTGAGAAAGCTGTTTTACAATGATATTGCTTCAGAACAGTAGGCGATAAGAGCACTTGCAACTGAAAAGTTTAGTCAAATTTCAAACAGATCACCTGTAAACTCATAAAGGTGCCAGAAATATAGTCTTATGCTATTTAACTGCAATGCTTATAGTGATCTTTATAAACTTCTATAACATTCACTTGATTCAAGTATCTGTATCCCTGAACTGTTATAGGCGCGTAGTCTCACCTTCAGTTACTACTTTCAGTTAGTGTTACAAACTTCAGTTAGTATGGTAACGCATCACATCCCAAAGTAATCCCTGAAAGAAATAAAAAGGTCACATCCCAAAATAATCCCTGAAAGAAATCCAAAAGAGGCGCAGCGCTAACGTGGACGGCGCATCCTACCTTGCCAACGACATTGCCAAATCACACCCCCCGTCAGACTGGCGGCATTGCAATCCACCCCACAAGAACAGCTAAAGACTGCCTCCTAATCTAATAAACCCTTAGGATATTGCCGCGTAGATCCCACACCAATATCCTATTCTTCCGATTCCCGAGCTGCTCCCCCGAATCCAGATCACCCCTACTCATCATCATTGCCAATTGTTCGTGTACTTTGCTTCCAGAGGCAGGAACCGCGAACCACTTGTCGCGCCGTCCAGGTCATTGGCTCTTGCCAAGAAAAGGGAAAAGATTGAATCATTTCGCTGTTCCTGTTTCTTTCTGGTTCTCTGATCGGAGCCATGAGCAGTACGCTGCTTCGAGTGTACCCTCCGAGCTCAAGATCCCCTGTAAGTTCTTTTCAAGAGTAAGTCCTAATTTGGCGGCGCTTCTTGATGCTTCTCTGTGCTGATTTTCTTCTTGCTTTTGATGCCCGGAGAAGGCGGGATCAAGAGGCAGCGGTCTTGCGGCATGCAGCTGAGGAACAAGACCGACCAGTACGTAGCGTTCAAGGTGAATGCCCTGTTCTTGTCTTGTCCTTGTTCTGTGCTGCTACTGCGATGCATTGGGAGGAAGGATGATGGATTTTAATGCGCCAATCCGTAGGTGAAAACGACGAACCCAAGAAAGTACTCGGTGCGGCACACCTGCGGTATACTGCTGCCCCGGAGCTCGTGC
This sequence comes from Guadua angustifolia, assembly GCA_036346375.1. NCBI lineage: Eukaryota > Viridiplantae > Streptophyta > Magnoliopsida > Poales > Poaceae > Guadua > Guadua angustifolia. Next base: position 12,709,926 of record CM070507.1, on the reverse strand, counting down.
AATGTCACGGGTGCGGCTTGCTCTGCATAATAGCAGCTCGTTGCTAAACTGATTGATCGGTTTGTTTGATTCACATTGCTACTGAAGTTGTGGAATTGGTGTAGTTACGATGCAGGCTCCTAAGGAGGTGCCACTGGATTATCATTGCAAGGACAAGTTCCTCGTGCAGAGCGTCGTGGTGCGAGATGGGGCGACCATGAAAGACCTTGTCCCTGAATTGGTAAATTATTGTAGCACTCGGGTTGATGGATGTCTAGTTGTCTAGTGCTTATGTGTAACGCGTCTGTTGCGGTTTGCAGTTCACCAAAGCGCCCGGTCGGTTAATCGAGGAGTTCAAGCTGCGGGTGGTTTACATTGCTGCTAATCCTCCCTCGCCAGTGCCTGAGGAGCCAGAGGAACAGGATGCATCCCCTCGGTCAGAGGTGACGGGCCATGAAGTGAAAATATCATCAATGTTTGATTCTGTAAGTAGTATCATTGTTGTTGGTGCTACAGAAAAACAATATCATCTTCTTCTTCTTCTTTTTTTTTTTTTTTTTTGTAATGACACGTTTGTTTCCTTCTCAGGCATGTAGACAGATAGATACATCTGGAACCACAGTTTCATGTGCTGAGGTAACTCTGCTCAGTTAAACTGTCATTAATATCTAGTTTTATCCCAGAATGATGTAAAAACACTTGCTGATAAGAGTGACACATATTGTTATTATTTATTTTGGCACCTAGACTAGGGGCATTTTGAACATGTTCGGTACGCACTTAGCTGCTTTTTTTTTTATTTTTCGGGAAAATTGCACGCTGCACACGAACCAATGTCTGATCTCTGTTTTTTTGGGGCAAAAAAAAAAAAGAACTTGTATGTTTCTCAGTGTATAGCTTTGTTTTGTAGATTAATAGATTAATGAACTACTATTCATTAATGGATTAATCAAGTACTATTCGTTGAGTTAGAATTTAGAACACAGAACTTTTGTACAGTAAACTGACGAGTTATGTCCACCTCCTTACTCTGCCCTATTTTTATTGTATGTGTCTGTTTAGGGTGCCTCTGTACTGTCTGTAGCATCAAAGCTAGTTGGAGAGAGAGAATATGCAGTAGACAAAAATCAAAAGCTTCAGCAAGAGATGGTAAAATTTCCCCTTCAGATGAGGAGATTGATCATACAATTTCCTTATCTCAAACATTGTGTTATTGCACTATCGCGGACTATTGACTTCACTTTTTTTGAACGAGCAACTATTGATATCACTTGAGATTGACTTGCAAATGACAGCTTTGATGGATTATTTAGTGCTCCACTGGCGTTTTATGATAGCTAGGGACTATGTAAGTTAGCTGCAAAACAAAGCTATAACTATCTTTGAATGAGGTCTAGTCTTTCAGGCTCCATGAAGGAAAAAGTGGTTTATCGAACTATAGTGTTATTGACAATCTGGTGTTGGAAGATACCTTTTATTCATTTATTTTCTATCTGGAAGGAGAACTTGTGTGTAATGATGTACATGTTTGCAAGGACAGAAAATAAATACTTCAAACAACTTAACCATATTTGACATAGAATCTGTTTAAGCACAAATATTATGATTGCAATGACATGCTTTTATTGAGTACGAACTTCGGTGCCCCAAAGATCAAAACAATTTATGCATGTTTTATGTTTACACGAACAACCTCCTCGTACAAGCTTAACTTCTGACTCCCGATCACAGAGTTAACAGCGAACTTTTTCCAATGAAATGTCTCATCTTACCATACCTCCGCCATTTCGCTATATCTGTCCATAGTCTTGGGATTATTTGTTTTAATATATTTATCCATTGACAAAATCTGGAGTGTAGTTATTATAATTGTTTTCTCTCAACCTCTACTTAAATGCTTTAAAAGATGTTAACTGGTCGTGATATGTCATTTAAGAGAGTCATGTATGGTCATTTCTCATTAAGTATTTCTTAGATTTGACGCTTCCTTGTCTGTGCGTATGGTGTGCTGTGAACAAATATAGTGAAGCGGAGGGAGTAGTTCTGAACTTCTGATTTTCTAAATGATAGCCTAGATATGTATTTTAGTATCATATCTGAGCATTTGAATTTAATCTTGCTTCAGGAACTGCTTAGGGAAACAAGGTCATCTCAACAGGGTTTCTCAATAACGTTTGTCTTGTTAGTCTTTATGTCGTCTGTCTTCATCGGACATTTGATGAAGCACATCAAGGTTTAGCCACATAAATACTGTTAAAAGGGTATGTATTTCCACCACGGCTCCATCTCCACCATTCTCCGTCCGAATATTGTTTATTCATTCGTTTCACATACGAGCATACATATGTACTAGAACTAGAAAGGGATCCTCAGGTTGTGTTTTTTTTTTAATTGTCAGGTTGTAAATTTGCATATAGAAGACGGACGGTTTGCATTGCATTCATGTATATATGGTTCATTAGTTAAAGCCTTATTCATTTGTTAAAGTCTTATGAGTTAGGTTCAAGTTTGGAGGAGTTTCAGAACTATTCCTTCTTGTGATCTGCAATGACACATTCGATAGAGCTACTTTGCAAGAAAATTTGCGGTTGCATTTGTATGACATACATTTTCTTAACAATTTAACAGCAAAATCACATCGGTAAGGTACTGAAGATGCAGAGAACCATACATCATTGGAAGCACAGAATTCTCATGTTATTTCTGTTCCTTCTGGCTTGCATAGACAGTCAAACATACGGGGATCAACCGTTCAAGGTCGGGGGATCACATGGCTCATTCGCTTGTGGCGCCGGCGGCGCAAACCAAGGAGGCTGCGCCCTCTGATCAGGGTGATCATAAGCCGCTCTATCACCTTATGCAAAACATATAGTCGATTTGTCAAGTCTGTCTCAATTCATAATGACGGGATAGTGTAATCCTTGTTGTTCATAACTTGAATAGTGGAAGTACCTGCGACGATGTGAGCGTTTGCGTCCCACTATTACTCTGAGCATAGGATAAGGAATATAGTAAAATGGAACGAATACTTGCCTGTCCGAGTTTGGTTACAAATGGTTGGGTGAACAAGGATAAATGGGATAGAATGGTTAAGATGGATGGGATGATCTTGGATAAAACTGTACAAAGAGGGTGTTTAATTGCTTGAATTGAATAGTACAAGATTTTGTTTTGCTACTTGGATAAGATAATCTTGGATGGTATGAGAAGATGTTTGGTTGAAGGGATGAGGTTAGTAGTGGATACATCATAGAACAACAATTTCAGCAAATTACATCATAGAACGGCAACTCAGTGATTGAAGTAGAAACTGTTGTTTCAGCAAATAATCATCATAATAACAGAGTAATGTCGCTTAACTGTTCCACCGTCGGCTTCGCTGTTTCTGCATCTCTGCTAATTTGTTTGAAAGTTAGTATCCTGTTAGATCGTCAAAAACATCTCTATGTTTCCAGACGAATAGAGCTGATCTTGTGGTCAGATTCAATCAAATAGCAACCAGAACATGGCCAAACACTGTATTCAGACCATGAAGACATGGATTCATCAGTTTCATCGTAGATAAGTACACTGTATGTCCTTAGCATACAAGTATGATTCTCACCCGGATGATGATACCGCACAAACATAGACCTTGGGCACCATGTATCACAAATTCACAAGCAGGGCGTTTAGTCTGTTCTAGGATGTTGGCAACAGTAACCAATATTTCAGTGAACACAAGGTAAACATCAGCAGCAAAACAATATGGCCTTATATTTGCAATGCATGAACTGTCTGTGGTACAGTTGTTGGCAACTAGAATCTCCAAAGGAGCAATACATGAACTATTTGTGGTACAGTTGTTCACGACTTCAACCTCCCGAGGAATACATTGTCAGAGTACTCATAGTAAGCAACCTTTGAAGGCTTTTCATAGTGCGGCTTCGTCCAAATTACTGCCAATAAACACGAGTTTATTACTCTCCTAATCGCATGTATTGATACAGAAGGCCTATTAATAGGCAAGGACAGAGTACATGAGCGGTGAGCCGTGGCTCACGCGCGGACGTTAAGATCCTATGCATGCGGGAGAGCTATCCTGACCAAGTCTATGAGGTGCATGCAAAGGTACGGCAATACATGTATAAGGTATGTATACGGTACAAGTTACAAGGCTTTCCAATAGCCCCCCTCAGCCTGGACGGTCTCGAACGTGGAGGCTGCTCTTGAATTCGTGGAAGAGAACTGCCGGCAGGCCCTTTGTAAAAATATCTGCATACTGGAACGCCGAGGGAACATGGAGGACCTTGACCTCATGGAGGGCAACTTTGTCACGTACAAAATGGAGATCGATTTCGATGTGCTTGGTCCTCTGATGTTGAATTGGATTCGTTGACATATAGACCGCGCTCACATTATCACAGAACACGACTGTCGCCCGTGATGGTGGTCGATGCAGCTCGCTTAGCAAATGCCGAGCCAACACGACTTCGGAGCGGCGTTGGCATGACGCCCAGTATCGGCCTCCGCGACTCGAAGCGGAAACCGTCGCCTGCCTCTTCGAAGACCAGGAAACCAAATTGTCGCCATAGAAAACACAAAAACCGGAAGTCGATCGCCGTGTATCAGGGCAGCCAGCCCAATCAGCGTCGGAATATGCGACAAGCTCAGTTGAGGAAGACCTGGACAACTGCAGACCGTGACTGATGGTCCCGCGAACATAGCGCAAAATGCGTTTGATAAGCTGCAAGTGAGGTTCTCTGGGAGCATGCATGAACAAACAAGCCTGCTGTACGGCATATGTGATGTCCGGTCTCGTCAGGGTTAAATATTGTAGCGCCCCTGCTATGCTGCGATACTCAGTAGGGTTGTCCAAAAGAGTGCCTTCAGAACCGGAGAGCTTAGCCTTTGTGTCGATGGGTGCAGTCACCGGATTACAGTGCGCCATGTTGGCACGCTGGAGGATATCTTGAGCATACTGCGCTTGGCTAAGAAATAGCCCATGAGAGGTTGAGGTGACATGAATGCCAAGGAAATGTTGTAACGGCCCGAGGTCAGACATGGAGAATTCTTGGCAGAGTTGAGATATTATGGTGTGCAAGAAGGAGGGTGTGTTAGCTGTCAATATTATATCATCCACATACAATAAGAGGTAGGCAGTGTGAGTGGGTGTATGGAGAATGAACAAAGATGTATCTGCCCGGGATGCACGAAAACCAAGGGTGTGAATGAAATTGTGAAACCGAAGGAACCAAGTCCGGGGAGCTTGTTTCAAGCCATAGAGTGATTTGTTCAATTTGCACACATGGGAAGGATAAGATGTATCAACAAAACCAGAAGGCTGAGCACAATAAACAGTTTCGGAGAGATTACCATGGAGGAAGGCATTCTTTACATCGAGCTGGTGGATGGGCCAAGAGGAAGAAGTAGCAATGCTGAGGACAACCCGTACTGTGGCCGGCTTGATGACAGGACTGAAGGTCTCCTCATAGTCAACCCCATGTTCTTGTGTAAATCCACGGACCACCCATCTTGCTTTGTAACGGGCCAAAGAACCGTCAGGATTGAGTTTATGCCGAAAAATCCATTTGCCAGTGACCACATTAACACCTGCAGGTTTAGGAACAAGACACCAAGTATTGTTCGACATCAATGCATTATATTCTTCTAACATTGCTTTGTGCCAATTGGGGTCCTTTAAGGCCGCACGGTATGTGGCTGGGATCGGAGAAATAGATACAGTGGTGTGAAGATTCAGGCGTTGACGAGGCTGAAAAATCCCCTGTTTGGCTCGAGTCATCATGGGATGCCGAGGTGGGGTAGGTGGATGAACATAGCCGGGCGAAGCGACAGCAGAATCGGACGGAGCGGAGTCAGAGCCGGTCAGGACAGGGGACGCGTGGGGCGACGCTGCGTCCTGGGCGGTGCGGCGTGGCGAGACGGGGCTGGTGGGAAGCGATGCAGGCGGTGCGACGGGCGGGAAAGGGCCAGCTGGCGGCGGAACGGGCGGTCCGGAACTGTCGTGAAGTCTGGGGAACGAGGAAGAGACTGGAGGCCCTGGCAGAGATCCCGAAGACGCCGGATTTGGTGCGGGAGACGAGGCTGAGGGCTTGGATGTGGCATACGGAAACGTTGTTTCATAAAAAATGACATGACGGGAAAGCAAAATTTTCTGAGTTTTGAGATCCATACATTTATAACCCTTGTGCTCAGGAGGATACCCTAAGAAAATGCACGGGGTGGATCGAGGAGCTAGTTTGTGGGGTGTAGTGGAGGACGTGTTGGGGTAGCAAAGACAGCCAAATACCCGAAGATGAGAGTAATCGGGTGGCTGGCCGAACAAGGCATGGTAGGGTGTGTAGAATTGAAGGGGTTTACAAGGACGGCGATTTATGAGATATGTCGCCGTGTGGAGGGCCTCAACCCAAAATTTGGGAGGAAGGTCAGCTTGGAAAAGGAGAGTACGAAGAACGTCGTTGATCGTACGAATGGAACGTTCAGCCTTGCCGTTTTGAGCAGAGGTATATGGGCATGAGAAACGATAGGTGATGCCGCGGCTAGCAAAGAAGTCGCGAAGAGAGGTATTGTCAAACTCTTTGCCATTGTCGCACTGGAAGGATTGAATGCTAATGTGAAATTGGTTAAGAACAAGTGCATAAAAGTTGTGTATGACGGTGATAGCATCAGATTTCTGCCGAAGAGGGAAAGTCCACAAGTAATGCGAGTAATCATCAAGGAGCACGAGATAATATTTAAAGCCAGTGAAACTTGCTATCGGAGAGGTCCAAAGATCACAATGCATTATTTGAAAGGGAAAATAAGTGAAGGAAACAGATGGGGAAAAGGGCAAGCGCACATGACGCCCTTTTTGACAAGCATCACAAATCTGTGAGCGATTATTAGAACGAGAAAAGGAAAATTGAGGCAAAATGCTGTCCAAGCAGTGACGGCCGGGATGCCCAAGGCGGCGATGCCACAAGGTAGATGTAGAAGCAGTGAGCGCTGTCGTAGGAGAGGGCTTGCTTGGACTGAATGGGTAGAGTTCGCCGCTGCTACTGGATCGCATGATCTCTTTCCTGCTGGGAAGATCCTTGATGGAGAAACCAAAGGGATCAAATTCGACAGAACATGAATTATCGCGTGTAAATTTGCGAACGGAAATGAGATTTTTAATTAACTGAGGTGTGTGAAGAACTCGAGACAGGTAAAATGTGGCAGAAGGTGTGGGAAGGGTGACAGTACCAGAACCATGAATCGGTAGAGTAGACCCATTGCCGACAATAATGTGAGAAGAATTATGCATTGAAGCGGGACAATAGTTGGGCATATTACCTGCGTCACCGGACATGTGGGCACTGGCACCAGTATCCATATACCACTCCTGCTGCGACGAAGGCTGAGGAAGAGCAGTCGCTTGCAAGGCTTGGAGAAGACCCGTTGTGTCGAGGAAGGGCGGAGCCGATGGTGCCATGTGAGTGGAAGGCTGCGCAAGCCCCGCATTGTACGCCTGGCCGGCCGGAGGTCGGGCACCAAGGACTCCAGGGCCGGTGGCTCCTGTCCAGGGCGCGCGCCAGCCAGAACCGGATGCAAGCCAGGAGGCAACCCACGGAGGGAGATGCTGCATCCAAGCCTGGTTGTTGCCACGGCCATGGGCGACACCACGGCCACTCCGTCCACGCCCTCTTCCGCGCGGACCCCCGCGACCACGGCCACGTGGTGACGAGAAAAACTGGCCGCGATCGGTGTCCTGGCGCGGAGTCGGCGTGTTGGGGGAATCAGCGGACGCGTCGGTGTTGGTGAGGGCCGTTTCTTGTGTTGGTGACGGGGAGGAAGCCAGCGTGTTTTCGGCAACGATGAGCTGGTCACGGGCCTCCATGAAGGTGGGGAAGGTCGGCATCGCCGGCAGCAGTTGACGGAGGACGTGATACTTCGGATTGAGACCGCGGATGAGCTGGTGGACGAGGGCGTGGTCACGCACAGGCTGATCGCAGTCAGCAAGAGCGTCGGCGAGAGTCTTCAGGCGATGGCAGTAGGCGACGGCGGACAGATCGCCTTGTTGAAGGTTGTGCAGCTCCTGTTCAAGGTGGACTGCACGGCTCGCGCGATTGCCGAGGAAGAAATCACCGATTTGTGTCCAGACGCCATAAGCAGTGATGTTATCTTCCATGACCATGTCCAGGAGATCATCGGCAAGAGTAGCATGCAGCCACATCAACACCGTCAGGTCCTCCTGGATCCAAACCGGATCGTCGTGGCGAGGTTCCGAGCCGTCGACGTGATGCCGCAGGTTGAAGCGCCCGAGCACGACGAGGAAGAGACGCTTCCAACGACGGTACGCCGTGGAGGACATGTCGAGGCGGACAGTGACGAGGCTGGCGATGTTGACCGTCTGGGCGGCGCTCACGAGGGAGGAAGAAGAGCTTGACGTCGTGGAGGAAGACGAGCTCATCGTTGAGGAAGACATGGCGCTGAGGATGGCCGCCGGTATGAAGAGAGAGTAGCCGTGAGGAGCCTGGAGGAGGTCCAAGAGCACGCCGGAAAGGAGCACCTGGGAGTCTGGCGCTAACCCGGCGGAGAACGGGAGGGAAGTGGTGGGAGAAAAATTAGGATCTCACTGCTCTGATACCATGAAGAACAGCATACTCTCCTAATCGCATGTATTGATACAGAAGGCCTATTAATAGGCAAGGACAGAGTACATGAGCGGTGAGCCGTGGCTCACGCGCGGACGTTAAGATCCTATGCATGCGGGAGAGCTATCCTGACCAAGTCTATGAGGTGCATGCAAAGGTACGGCAATACATGTATAAGGTATGTATACGGTACAAGTTACAAGGCTTTCCAATACTCTTCTCATCAGGCTCCCATGGTTTTGCCGGGCAACCTTCCAGAATAGAGTGCACACCCTATAATTTTGAGTAGGGAGTTAGTAACGAAACAACACAAGAATACAACAATCCAGATAGCAAAAGCGCTGCAACAAGAGCTTTCTGTGCAAACAAAGGATAACCTAAATGCAGCAATTGGATCACAACTAGATTGGAATATATATCCATCAATCTCATTGAAGTAAATAGACAACAGAAGCAATTACATCGGATAACCTGAAATACAAAGCGCCCAGTTGACTCATTTAGTCATTTACAGATATAACACCCTTCAATCTGTACAGATCTTCCCCATTCTCATCGACCAGTCTCTCCAGCCAATCGTTCACCCTTACAAAGACAGTAGTGATATATCAGTTCATTTGTTGTGGGTCCTTGTAGCAGCAAAGGGCTAAAGGCCCAAGACTTGTACATTTTAAACAAATATGTTCAGTAGTTTAATCCACAAGTAGATCTTAGAAAATATCATAATGAATGGCCATGCTTAAAAATCGATGTGCAGTCCTATATCATAAATCTCTGGAACAAATCTTTATAACCAACGATGAATTGGAGTCACCAAAGGGGAGATTAATATCCCCCTCCATAATGCTCCCAATGTCATCTATCCAGAATCACCGTGATCAAAACCAAGCCTAAAAATGACTAGATTGGGATTTCTTGTCTTTGTTCTTTCTGCGTGCTGCGCTGTAATACCTAGATGTTTGTGTTTCGTTCGACTGATCTTTGAGTAAGCTGCTTACTTCACAATAATGCAGTGCAGCGCTTTGTTCTTAAGCTAACGAAAGGATTACCAAACCTGGTGCTCATCTCTTTTTGATATTGTTCAAGAACAGTAAGCTGGGAAACGGTCACCCAGGTTTGCAAATCGAAGAAGAACAAAGAAGAAGGGCCCAGGTTTGCAAACCGAAGAAGAGGATGTCGGCCAAGAAGGGCCGGGCTCACCATCCGGTCGTGGAGGATGTCGGCGACGGCTTGGATCTGGATCTGGATCTGCGTCGGCGTCGGGATCTGCTTCTTGATTGGCGTCTGGATCTGGATCGGCGCCGGCGGAGGTGTCAGGACTCGAGCAAGGAAGAAGAAGTACAGTGCTAAGCCAGCAGCGCTTCATAACGTTTCGCCGATTTCCAGTAAATGAAGATCGACGGATGAGATACCCAGCCATTAACACAGATTGAATCCAACGGCCAAATGATAGGCTACAGTATTTACGGCATGGTTAATGTAATCTTTTGTCGTAATCTTGTTTACAGAGTGAACTGAGTTTTACTTTCACCTTTTCTGTTACAATCGAATCTTCTGGATGTAAGACCGAGTATGAAAGCTGAAATGGAAGAAGGAGAGAAGGAGGAATTTCCGCATATTTCTAGTCATATTTGCTTTGTTAATTTCTATCTGTAGTTGTTTGCTGAAATCTAGTGTTCAGTTTGGTTCTGTTTTGTTTGGATTTGGTCTTCTGTTCTTCCGATTTGAGTTCGGTTTTCCTTGGGGTCTTAACAGGAGGGCTAGGGTGGTAGATGGAGTGAAGTGTTGGCGGTGGAGACCATTAAGAAGCGGCGAGAGAGAGAGAGATTGGTTAGCGGCGAAAGGGGAACGAAGCGTCCTGAACGAAACGAATGGTTTGGACGATTTTGTTGAATACAGTATCTGAAAGGAATTTTTCTCAGAGTGAGACCATCTCATCGGAATCAAATGGTTCTATGATTCATCCCTTCAACTAAACACAGAGACGTCCTAAAAAAAAGTAAATGGATTATCCTATCCAGCCTAGTTCATCCTATGAATCAAACACTTCAGAGATGAAGATTGGAACAACACAAACAACAAAAGAAAAAACATCTTTATGTATGTACTCTACGTCGGAACAACGTAAACATTGTGGTAACTCACCGAGCAAACTCTATCACCACTCCGAACCGAAGTGTGAGCACCGCCACGACGCCGGCAGCACTGCACCAAGTAGCGCTACGTCTCCACTACCAACGCCTCCAAGTGGTCCTCTTTGTCTTCGTCGGCATCGCCACCGACACCGCTTTGTGTGTTTTCATAGCCTTAAGCTCAGCATTGCACTTGGCGTTGCATGTTTCCTCCTGGCCTGTGCGCTCAAACACGAAGCACAAGACAATGCACGAGCACACAGACCCTGAGGTGGCCACTTCCTTCTTTGCCTTGATCTCCTCCTCGGTTGGTGCAGCGATGCCGAGTTGGGCCTACTCATCGAACGCACACTCGAGTACAGTGAAGCGCGCCTCGGCCTCTGCCAGGTGCTCGGGTCTCACGCTGTCGTGGAACTTCCCCTCGGCGACGATAAGCGTCCAGAGGAAGTTCGTCCTGGCCTAGATCTCCACGAAGAGGCTGCCATTAACGTCAGAGCACTGTGGGCGGAGGAGAGCGCGTCAGCGAGGTAGGCGTCCAGCTCACCGAGCTTCCTCTCCACAATGTGGTTGGTGTGTCAGTGCGGTGCCTGCATCCCAGCTGGTGACTTTATTCATGTCCATGGGGCCGATTTTCTGGCTAAACAATGGCACGCATCGTCTGTGTAACCTCGCGATCGAGTAGTGGGCGGTTTCCTATTGGTCAACGTGGCTGAAAGCATCTAGACCCCGAAATTTGTCTTGGTTTTGTAGTTAATGACAATCATGTTTAAGGACTAATGTTTTTCTTAGATCGATGAAAAATAAGATTGATGAAAAATAAGTTAGTCCTTGATATGGTTAGCGTTGAAGCATGAAAATGAATTTAAAGAAGATCAATGCGTCGAGCAAAAAAGGCAAGGTACGAACGTAAGGATCTTTTCATAGCTTTTATCGATCTCGGTGTTTTGGAGAAAAATCGGATTACTAGATTAGGTGTCGTACTATTAAGAGGGACTCTTAGCTAGTAGCTTGAAGTTTAAAGCGTTTCAATGGCTCAAATCCTTGCTCATATCTTGATCATTTCAATTTGTCAAAAAATCTTCTTGAAAAACCTTCTTGTGCTCTGTATTGTCGGCACTACCGTGTGTTCAGGAGTGGTACTGTCACTCAGCCGACGGTACCGGCTCAAACCTAGCAGATTTATAACAAAGGGGGTCATATCTGCTCCTATGAGACCGACACTACCGACCACATAGGTGCGGTACTACTAGAGGGGCGGTAGTACCGGCCCATATGGCCGGTAGCTTTTTAATAGAATAGGTTCGTTTTCTATCTAGCCTGGTCGGCACTACCACCCTCATGGGTGCGGTACAGCCACTTGGCTAACACTACCGGCCTCACATGGAAGATAGTGCTAAGTCACCGTAGCAATAGCTAGTCAGTCTCAGCATTTAATGCTATAGTTGACCGTTGAACCTAAGACTAGCACTACAAACCCTAAAAGGGTGGTAGTGCAGATTTTTCTGAATTTTTCAAGGGCTTAGTAGCAATGGCTAAATTTTTTGATGGGGGCTATAAATACACACCCCCACCTACAGTAGGAACAACTCTTGGACACTTATTGCACATTCATGAGCCCTTACTAGTTTCTCTTCAATTCTTGAGCATTCAATTCTCAATTTGAGAGTACTTGAGTGAACAACAAGTGTGCACATTCATTTGAGCCATTTAGACACTTGATAAACCTTAAGTGATCGTCAAAGTTTATTACTCTTGGAGGTTGCCGCCTCCTAGATGGCTTAGAGGCGTGTGTGCACGGTGAGCTTCTCAACGTAGATTGTGAGAAGCCCCAATAAGATTGTGAAGACCGGAGTTAGCCTACTCGGAGCGGGGAAGAACTACCAAGTGATCGAGGGGGGCTCAATTGTGAAAAGGAGTCAGCTTGAAATTGATTAAGCTACCTCAACGTGGATTAGAGGAGACTGACAAGTCTTCGAGACCATGGGATAAATTCTATATCATTTTCTCTTGTGGTTTGAATTCTTGAATTCATTTGTGCAATTTTCATTCCTAGCAAATCTAGTGTATTGATCTTGTGCCTAGGATTATATTCTTGTTTAGTTTTAGGTTGTCGGTGCACTTAGTTAAAATTGTAATTCTTTCTTAGATTATTTATTTATTACAATTAGAGTTGAAGAATTTTAAAAACCTCCTATTTACCCCTTCTAGTCGATTACCCATGATCCTACAGTGGACGCGTGAGAGGTTTCAGGAGTTGCGACTCTTCGCCGAAATGGGAGCGCTTCTAGTAACTGCATGGGGGTGCGCATGCATGATGGATTTGATTCGATCACTTTGTGCCACGTGAAGTGAGAGTGTACATATTTCTCAACGAAGAGTAACTGTGATCTCAATAGTTCATCACGGTCGAGTGCCAATGTTGATTTTGTTAATTAATATACATTTTATTATTATTATATAAATAAATTTTTGGATAAAAAGTTACACAAATATATTTGTCTCATTTCAAACAGAGACAATAACTCTATCGCCATTTAAAATGGCAACAGAGATATTGCTATCAAACGAATGGATGATAGAATGCCATATTGGATGCCATGACATATATTGCCATTCGATTTGATGACAACGATAATGAATTATTATTTGCGATAGAGGATCTGCAAAAGGCCGAAACTCGGACCTATTCGAGAAAAAGAGAAAGAGGTGGAAGAAAGGGAGGAGCATGGGGAGGTGGTACTGATTCAATCGAAGCTAAGGCTGTAGACCTTCCACGAAACAAGCGCAGGAAGCCAATCGCATTATAGACGAAGGTGAGCATATCAAAGCCTTGATGGAATAGATAGAGCTTGAATACCATGACTTCAAGGCATTATCTGATGATAAAGGTTCTGATGACGAGCAAGGTGGAGGTGATCAGACCATTCCATCGGAGTGGGACACATACCAATTCTACAAACTAGTTGTGAGTAAATGTGAGTAGGGGTGGCAACGGGGACCCGTTCCTCGATCCCCGGCGGGGAATTCCTCTATTAGGGGACGGGTATGGGAAGAAATCGTCTCCCGCGGGGATGGAAACGGGGAAAATTATTCCCCCGTTGGGGATGGGGACGGGGAATTTTTTTCCCCGCGGGGACCCGGTTGGGGATCCAAATTTAGTTTAGTCCAATTTAGTTATTAGATTGCAAACATATTCTCTAGCCCATCATATTCACATTTTCATAAACGGGACAACATAATCTTCATTGAATGCATGCATTCTTTTTTCCTTATCTGTTGATATGATTTTAGAGTTAAAATAGCTATAAGAGCTCTTCTCTTGTGTGAAATTTTTGCGGGGATGGGTCCCCGACGGGGCCCCGATACCCGAACGGGGATGGGGACGGGGGGATTTTCTCCCTCGAGACGGGGAATGGGGATGGGGACGGGGAAAATTTTGGATCGCGGGGACAGGGACGGGGAGGCACTCCCCGGCGGGGAATGGTCCCGTTGCCATCCCTAAATGTGAGTGAGTCAGAATGGGGTCAAGCAAGAAGCGTTTTACAAAAGTAAGGAGACAAAAGTAAGGAATAGCTCAGAATCGATTATGATGACCATTTATCACTATTGGGAAAAAACCGACTATGATAGTGCTTTCTCATTATTGTCTAACAACTTTGTATTGCCACCAGAATTGACTGTGATGATGAAAAGAACTGATTGTAATGTGCATTCCTGTAGTAATGACTGTTGGCAGCTCAAGAGACACACATTCCACCTGCCATGCGGGAAGATGGCGATGATGCTTGAGGACGTTTCGTACCTCACTAGTCTCCCTTGCACGGGAACACGGTGGTGCCGGAGCATGTAGATCCAGACCAGCACACTGGGCTGCTCATAGGGTTTCAAGGGGTGTTATTGGCTAACACCGTTTACAAGGAGTTCACCACCACCCATGGTCCTATGCAGAAGTGGCTTAACCTATTTTTATGCAAGTGCTATTCTATGTTACCATACTAGTTGTTCTTAGTATCATTCGTAACCAATACATGTTAATTTTCAACAAAGAGATGGCCATTGATGCAAGCACTACTACACAAATGATCTTTAGTCCCGGTTGGTAACTGGCTTTAGTCCCGGTTGCCAAACCGGGACAACCCATCCGGGATTAAAGGTCTGTGACCTTTAGTCCTGGTTCAAGCCCTCTCGCGATGTAGAAAATATCTAAAAGTTATAACGAACTCAAGAGTCGAACCTGGAACCTCCTGCATGCCACCACAAGATACTCCCAACCCACCCACCCACGCGTATTGATAGACTAGGATATGCATTCTTTTAAAGTATGTTGAACGAGTTTAGTACCGGTTCGTAACACTAACCGACTAAAGCTCGCCATTGCCCCGCCTAAAGATTTTGTCCGGTTCATGGCACGAACCGACTAATGTGAGCGAAAAATCATGCTTTTAGCCTAGTAGCCACGAACCGAGACTGTTGCTACTATTAGTCCCGGTTCGTGACTAATCGGGACTGATAGATCGGTATAAAAGGTCGTTTCTCTAGTAGTGAGGTGATTACGTCGTGAGGAAAGGCTTTCCCTATTTTCTAAATTAATTAAAAACTAATTTATGTATAAAAATAAAAAACTAATTTTAAGTTGGTTCAGGGAATTTATGTGAATATTCTCAAATGTATGGACTTTATTTGCTATTTTTAAAAGCCTTTTGGATTTTCTGAAAGTATCTAAAATCCGAAATCAAATGCAAATCCTAAATCTCTCTTCGGGCTGAAAATTGTGATGCTTAATACTTGGCAAATAAGCGCATGCACGTGATGGATTCAGTTCCAACCCCACAGCAACGACCGAGCTAGGTCGAGCCAAACCAATTAAGCGGATCGGATCTTCCCAAGAACGGTGCATGCATGTAACTATGTAAGTGTTGATCTCTAGCTAGCTATAGCTCTTCCCTCTGCCACACGCTGTACTGTTCGATCGCGCGGTCGAAGCACCGTGCGGCCCGTGAACTCGCGCATCGATCGATCGCTACTTCAATCCGCGTCCGGCCAGTCCATCGATCGCGCGATATATCTCTCCTGTGGTGATAGGCGATCGATCGAGCTGGCGACGTTGATGCGTCAATGCGTACTGCTCTTGCCAGGGGGGGGTCGAGAGGGAGACGATGAATGGGCATGCCCCGCTGCACGTCGGCCCCACGGGCCGGCTAGCTCCCAAGCCAACCTTTCTTTGCTTTTCCTTGCCACGCTCTCCTGCCAGCTCAAGCTAGCCCACCGCTCGCCCTGGCACCTCCAGATGGGCTGGCTTCTCTGCGTTTCTTTCCTACCAATCCAACGAGCTAATGGTTAGTCATGCACGCATGATTGCTGCATGCTTGTGCCAAGTAGAATGAGTGGTCTCTTAATTAAACGTACGCACGTTAGGAGGCCAAAGTAACTAGCGATTTCTGCCACTCAGTTCTTCATTTGCTCTTCAGAGACAGACATCAGTGTCTTATAAAAGCGGTATACTGATCCGCTTAAGCAACTATTTATTTACTTATGAGCGTGCGTGCTAAGTACATCCTTAATTAGTTTCAGAATAATTAAGATACCGAATGACGTCAACGTACATATCAACCCATTCATTTAGTACGTACTTGGCTATACATGTACTCGCATGAACTGTGTGTTAATTAGAGAAATAGATCGAGACAAGACTGGAAACTAGTCACCTGGCTAGTACTCGTCTAGCTAGTAGCATTAATTTCCATCTTTTGTATTGTGTACGTACGTAGTATAGTAGGCACTAATTAAGTAAGTAATGTACGATTGACCAACTAGCCATGTCCATTTTTCACCATGTAATTAGCTGCTACAAATTAAAAGCTTTGGAATGGAATCTGGACAGATCTAGCTAGCGCACATCTACCTTACTTCAAGGGATTAGATAGCTAATTAACGATCGAGAAGAGAAGCTAGCTAGGGTTTGCCGGTTCTCCTATAAATTCCCATACCCCTCCCTAGACCTTCCCATCTCACTAGAACTAGTCTCCGGCCTACCGCTCAACAAGAGCGCGTCTACGAGAGCTAGCTGCTACTTCTCAGCTGAGCTTATAACCTAGGCGTAAGCCATGGCATCCAAGGTCCTCCTCCTCCTGGCCATCAACCTCCTCTTCTTCACGGCGGCCAACGCATGCGGCTGCGCATGCGGCAGGTGCCCGACCCCATCTCCCCCAGCACCGCCGCCGCCACCGCCGCCATCCTCATCCTCCAACAAGTGCCCGGTGAACGCGCTCAAGTTCGGCGTCTGCGCCGACGTGCTGGGCCTCATCGGCGCCGAGGCCGGCAAGGTGCCCGCTGAGCCGTGCTGCAGCCTCCTCGGCGGCCTTGCCGACCTCGAGGCCGCCGTCTGCCTCTGCACGGCCATCAAGGCCAACGTGCTCGGCATCGTCGTCGACGTCCCGGTCAAGCTAAGCCTCCTCGTCAACTACTGTGGCAAGTGCGTCCCCAGTGGCTACACCTGCGCTTGATCGAACTGCGTGACTACACTCGTAGCCGCGTACGTGCGCACTTGCATGACATGCATGCGTGGCGCGCGTTCGCTCATCTCTTCTGTCCCACGTATTACTTCAAGAATTTATGTGCCTTGTGCCCTTGTCTAGTTGTCTCTTAAATTTGTTTTTGGTTTGTTCATTTGTTTACAAGAGGCGGATATCTTCTCCATGAAACTGGTGGGGTGTCGCTTCTAGGTTTTATATTGAAATGTTGTAATTTGTTGGGAGTACGTCATATTTGTCGTGTATGTAAAAGCAGGCCTTTGAACTTGTAATTTATTTATTCCATTCGTTGATCGTTCCCTCCCTTTTTGGGGAAGAATAAAACGTTTTTAAATTTGGCCATTCTTATGATTTTTTTTAGGTGTCTAGGGAACACCTGAGTGTTTTTTTTTCTAAAAAGCACTCAAATTTTAAGCCTTCAGATCTCGATCCAATTGATAGAATCAATTTGCTTCTTATCCTCACATTTAAGCACTCCATACACAAAACAAAAAAAGAGTACTCACAAACAAAAAAACACTCGAGTCACACTTAGTAATTCCTTTACATCAATTATATACTAGTTTTACACAAATTAAATTGTGTAAAAATGATGTGATAATTTGCAAAAAAACATTATTTTTCTCTACATGGTATTTTATATCAATTATACACTAGTTTTACATAAATTAAATAATGTAAAAAGTAACATGACAATTTGTAAAAAATAGAGGAATGAAACAAATTATAAAGAACACACCAAACAAAAATGTGGATCACAAAATCAAATATTGACAAAGTCAAAATGATAAAACACGACGTGGATCACAAAAAAATATCTAATAGACAAAAAAAATTAAGTTCCCACAAACAAAAAAACACTAATATCTAATAGACAAAAAAATTGAGTGTCCTCAAACAAAAAAAACACTTAAGTGCAATTTAGCGATTCCCTTTTTTTTTGTCATGAGATAAGACTTTTGCTCAATGCAACTGTCATATCCACCTTTTGTTGATGAAAAATGCATGCCATTATTCATCGTGCGGTCCTGGAGCTTAAATTTACTTTCTGATCTACGAGAATATATAGCTGGCCACCTGCATGAGAGCACCAAATAAACATATTACAGAACTAAGAGGAAAAAATGTGAAATTGTTTGCATGGTTGCATTGGGTATAGGAAAAAGTCCCTATAACACTCTGGACTTTTCTCAAAAATCCGTCCAACACTTCAAACTTTTAAATCGGTTATATAGCACCATAGATTTTCCAATCTCGTTCATTTAACACGTACCCTAAACTGATTTTGTAAAGGAAAAGTCCATATAACATCCTGAACTTTGCTCAAAAGTCTGTTTGACACCCTAAACTTTGAAACCGATTATCTAACACCCCGAACTTTTCAATCTTATTCGTTTAACACCCTAAACTTTTAACTGGTTTCGGGGTATTAAACGAACGGGGTTGGAATGTTTGGGGTGCTAGATAACCGATTTCAAAGTTTAGGGTGTCGGACAGACTTTTGAGCAAAGTTCAGAGTGTTATATAAACTTTTTTCCCCTACAAAACCAGCTTAAGGTGTTAAACAAATAGGATTGAAATGTTTGGGGTGCTAGATAACCGGTTTCAAAGTTTAGGGTGTTGGATGAACTTTTAAGCAAAATTTAGGATGCTATATGGACTTTTTTCTTGGATATATATGGTCTTTATGTGTTCAGTATTAATTGCATGTTTCTATACTGAAATTGTCTGTGTTTTTTAAGACCAAGTATGCTCTATGAAACTGGGTATTATTTTCTAATTTCAATGATTCAGTAAAAAAAGAAAGAAAATAAAACAACCTGTACTTGCTCTTCCCTAATCGACCAGATCCATTAGTTCTCTTTTGTACCCTTTACTATCTGGATGCGCTGTTCTGCGAGATCAATGTGCTTGCCTGTTGTTAAAAGTACTAATATATTTGCTTACGATTTCTTTGCTACCTCGCTGCAAGCCTGGTTACGTACAACGGTACATATATGGTATTCCGCGTGGCTTCGATGAAAATAGAAATGACTCGTAAAGGCCTGTTTGGTAGAGTTCTAGATTTTGATTTTTTAGCTCTACCTCCTGATTCTCTATAGAATCGATTCTCTGATAGAAAGTGGGTTACAAGTTATATAGCGATGGCAGTGGTGGGTAAATAGTTATGAATTTGGTGGGAAGATTTATAATTGGGAGGTTGTGAATCAGGTGGGGAGCAGATTTTTTTTAGCTTCCAGACCGCAAGTCAAAAAACATGAATCACTTCCTCGGATTTCTACCTGAAGCTGGTTGATTAAAAGCTTCCTCAATTGCTCGTGTACGTCAACACATCATGTTCGATGCCATGATGCCATCACAGCCTGCAATGACATCATCGGCCCCGTGCAAGCTTACAGTCATACCTACCGGCAATAGCGGATGCAACACAAAATTTTATCCGAGATGATCTTGAATATGACCAATTTATCACAAATAAGTCGATTTATATGCATCATGCATATGAACTCCACAATCATAGTAGTTTTAGACTAAAATTAATACTGAAATTAGATAGACAAAAAAAGCAAATTCATTCTTCCAATTCAACTCACCGTTAGTTCCTAGATAGCCCTCCAATTCAGATATTCATCCTCAAATATCCGAATGGTGGACTATGATCCCACTGAAGCGCACCCGGTGGCTACGCTCCTGGTGCTCCTAATCAAAGGCATATTATGGTTGTCTCTTCACCCATTTAAAAAAGTTTAACTCTGTATAACTACTGGTTGTATACATATCTGTATGTTAATATAGGCATGTCGCGAAATGCTACGTACATTTGAGCCGCGTCAAAACAAAGTATCCCGAAGCCACACAATCACTAGCTATTTGACGAGAGCCTGGACCCTGAGTTGCCATGTCAGTGGCTGCCTATCGTGAAGGTATACTAGGCTAGGAATATTTCTCGGGAAGCTCTCACGTGGTGTGCTCCGATTTGTGGTACGTGCGACAAACCTGGTATGACCCATGACAACAACCTCGCTTCATCGTTGAGGTGTTTACATATGGTCTGCTTGAAAGTACTGGTGAACTGCAAGTGTGGTAATGTCTCTAGGCCAGCAACGTATCCTGTGTACATAGAGTTTTTCATACACACACCGTACACACAACTAACAAAAGTTATGAAAAATTTTAAAAAAAATTGTAGATGTACTTCATAGATTACTCTACCTATGTATGAAATTTCAAGATCAAATTCATTATATATCACTTGTCAGAATTTTCTCTTTTTTGTAACTCTTGATATATAATGAATTTGAGCCTACAATTCACCACCTGTTCATCGACAATTCCATGCTTTTCATAGGTGAGTTAGTACTTAGTTGAGCCAGTTCATTCATCATCATAATTTTATCGATGCTCGATGAACTTTTAAACTCTCGATTAAATGTACGCTAGGGAGAAACAAAAATGACCAATTTAATTCAGTATGTTGGTTATATATACGAGAAAGCTAGCTAGCAGGCATCTCCAAAAAGAAATGGTTGGTCTCGTGTCAGCTTATGTTTAAACACCAGATTTGAAAAGGTGGCCCAACCAGCCGAAGAAACTTTTGTAGCCCGTGACTCCGGGTGGCCCACGGGAGAGGTGGGCCAGACGATGCAAGTACCAGCTTAACTTGCACTGCAACACCAACAGCGTGGCCACACGGCACGCGAGAGGTGAACTGGCCCCGTCCCTACTGAGTGTGTGTAAGGGTAACACCCTCAATTTATAAAACCCGAAAATAAAAAGGAAATGCCAATAAAATCCAACAAATTTCGGACCTAGCCTAGGGTTTTAAATTTTGTTTTTGGTTCACATCTCGGAAGTAAGCAAAATAAAAAATTCGTGTAATCTTAAAATTTTGGACAATATCTGGTCAAAATTCAAAAAGAAAATTTGAAATTTAGAATTTTTGAACCAAAATTCCGCTGAAATTACCGAAATTTCACTGAGAAATACTGAAATCCCAGCAAAATTCTACCAAACGTAAATTAGTCAAAACAATGTTAAATTTTTTTTAATTTTTTTGTGAATGGTCCAGACACATCACTAATATTCCCATAAAAATTTCAAATGATGATCAAACTTGAGGAATTTTTAAAAATTCCGACAGTGCTACTGCCCTTATAAAAGGCTGACTGACAAAATTTCAACTGAACGAAAAATAGTGCAAACCACATTATAAAATTTCAAGTTTTTTTTGTCGATTGTTCTGACATATCAATAATATTCTCATAAAATTTTTAGATAATTATAAAATCTGAAGAATTTTAAAAAATTAGGAAAGTGCTAATGAAGGTTGATCAACAAATTTCAACCAAATGAAAAATTATTCAAACCAACATTAGAAATTTTCTAAAAAAATTGTGGATATCCCAAAAGCATCTAATGCTCTCATAAAATTTTCATATGATGAAATTTTAAAAAAATGTGACAATGCTACTGTCTTGATAAAAATCTGATGATCAATAGATAAATTTGACTGAGCAATTAAAAAGGGTTCAATTTTTTGAAAATTTTATAAAAGAGTGCTGAGAAAATGCTTAAGATCTAATAAAAATTTTAGATCATGATCACACTTCAATGAATTTATAAAATTTTTACAATGGTACTGTATCATTTATTTTTGAAAGATAACAAATGAAGTTTAATGCATCCATAGATTTGATTGAGCAAACAACAAAGTTTAAATTTTTTAAAATTTTAGAGAAGGGTTTTGAGATAACTCTAAAGATCTTATAAAAGTTTTGAATCATGATTATATTCGAGAAAATTTATAAATTTCTGATAAGTTTACAGCTGCCTTAGTTATGTTCATTATGTTTTAATTTTTTTAAAGATAAAAAATTAAGTTCAATTCTTTTAAAAAAAATTGTATGATCCTACACGGGTAAAGATAGTACCATAAATTTTTCAGAGCATGATAAAACATGTAAAATTTTATACAAATCTGACAGTGTTTCTGTCAAAATTATAAAACGTCTCAAAATTTTTGTTTTTCAACAAATTTTTATAGAAGGTGACTCTATTAAGGGTTATTGGGCAAAATATGGTCAAATCCGGTAAAAAAGTCCCGATATTTCTGCAAGAAAATTTCTTAAATTATTGTAACAATTTAATTTTTCAAATTTTTTTATCTAATCGACATTTTGAATCTGGTCTCGACCAAATTCTGAAATTTCTGAAATCTCCCCGCTTTTTGAAAGCTTGATCTAGCCCCCCTTGCCTATCTATACTCCAGTAAATCTTGAAATTCGTAACCTTTTTCCCACACATTTCCTTTGTTCCCCCAAAACGTGAATTTCTCTCTCTCTCTCCCTCTAAAACCCATATAAGGTTTTGGGTGCCGCCGGCGGGCGGGCCGTAGCCATGGTGCGTCGCCTCTTCTCCTATGCCGGCATGCGACGTCACCTAGCGTCATCGTCCTTCCCTTCACCGGCGCGACACCTCTATCGTCGTGCAGTGCTGAGTTTGATGGCGCCATCGCCTTGTGATTTCGCCACCTGTAAGTTCAAGGTAGCCCTTGTATGATTTTGGTGATTAATGACAAACATAGTTATTGATAATGTTTATTTTAAAGCAGTGCTTAATGACAAACCTCTAATACGCTTATTGATATGAAACTAATATGTTCATCGTGAAGATTGTTTTAGTCTCATCTTATTTAAAGGGAAATCATGTATGAAAAGAATGAGTATGCAACTTTGAGGTATGTGCTCGGTATTCCACTCTTATCTATTAGTGCATTTGTCATATGCATGTTATATTCATTTTGGCATAAACATTACCGCACTGTTCGTATTTTGCTCTTGGGATCATATTCTTATTTAGTTCTTTAGTGATTCCCAAGTTTTCTCTTAAAATAATGGTTTTTGCCTGTACGCTGGACCGGACTTTAGATACTTTTATTTTAGTTCGGCGCTAGTCCAGTAAGATTTTCATTTACGCCGGACCAAATCTCTCCTACAAAATATTTTAGTCCAGCGCCAACTTGAATCTCTTGGTTGAACTTCTCTCTTTGTGAAAAGGTCAATAGCTACTGATTCTACAAAATCCCATCTACGACAGACCAAATATTTTGGTTCGGCGTACATACTGAATTCTCATTCCTTCGCCGGACCAAAATCTTTTTAACTTTCTATGTACAACGGACTAAATTTTTTAGTCCGGCGTGAACGTGGTTTGATTGTCTTTGGATCTTTGATCTTATATTACTATTCTTTAGTGATCCTTTGGTTGCTTCTTTATAGACTTCACCATGCTTGATCATATTTGTGCATATAAGCTCACCATGAATGTTTCTATCATGCACAACCTTTGTGGAGTCTAATTTGGTTTAAATATTTGTTTCGATGTTGATCCATGTATCTATGTGAGTTTAATTCATTGGATCAATATATCTTCATGCCTTGATTTTAAGAGAGCTTATGATGGGTATTTGATAACTTGTGTTTTGGTGATTGAATTTGATTGTGATCAATTTGGATTTGGATGTTTGACACTTTTTCGGAAATCCTTTCGTGGGGAACGGACCGGATTTAGTGCTTAGAATATGCACTGGATCACCCTCTCAATCTAACAATAGATTTCCCATTTATGACGGACCAAATATTTTGGTCTGGCATACATGTTAAACTCCTATGTACGACGGACCAAATTATTTGGTCCGCGGTACACAGGCTTTTGACAGTGTTTCGTATTTTGCATTTTTGAAGGTCTTCTCGTGCTCGAAAAAAATAAAGTGTCTACATGAAAGTTGTAGAGAATTTCGAGACAAATTTTTTTCATGATGACAACTTTTACATTTGAGCAACCGAAAAAATTATAAAAATTCGTGAAGTGGACTGAATTTCTATGTGTGCAACGGACCAAAATATTTGGTCGTGGTACACAGGCTTTTGACAGGGTCTTGATATTCTGTATTTTTCAGAGTCTTCCCGTGCTCAGAAAAATAAAGTTCATATATGAAAGTTGTAGAGAATTTCGAGACGAATCTTTTTCATGTTGACAACTTTCTCATTTGAGCAACTAAAAAATTCATAAAAAATTCTTGAAGTTGGCTGTTGTGTTGTGAAGGAAATTTTTATGTTCTTTGGTGTTGAAATTGTAAATATTTCAATGCACATGTCCTCCTCATTCATATTCATTCATGTGCACATTATTAAGAAGATAGAGATTAATTGAGTAATTTAAATTGATTTGCCTTGCAATTAATTTATATAACTTTTGGTATTATTTTCACTAAGTGTATAAATCAAATGTATATACATCTCGGTGCACTTAGTAGGAGCATTTTTTTGTCAAGTGTTTCATATATATTGGGTTTCATTATCAAACACTTGTTGAGCTTAAAATTTAATAACTATCAAATATATCTATGCAAATCTATTGAGCTTTTGGGACTAATGTCTTTCTTGAGATGCTTTGAAGAGAATTAGGTCCCAAGAGCATGTGTGATGACCAAGACGTGATAAAGGATTGATTGTTAAGTCAATATCAACTAGACGATGATTCACCAAAAGCTGAGAACAAGTCAAGATCGATTTGATAAGAGGATCATCGGGCGGATGATCGAATCAAAGTCGATAGGACGGAAGAACCTCATGAGGTGATCAAGTTAAGGTTGACAAGACGAAGACTTCAACAATTATGATGGTCATTATGCACAACACATCAAGTAAAAAGCATAAAGCTTAGAAGTGAACCTAAAGATGCTCAAAGGTATGGCTAGTATAGGACTAAGGATGTTTCCTAATCTTTCACCGGTCTTAGTGTTGGTGGAAAGACCGGATTGTTAGAATAGTTGCCGTACTATCAAGAGGGGTCCAGATCGATGTTGATCGGACCGTTTCCAAGCTCTCGAGTGATGCACATTGAGTCTCCTTGCCCCTAAGTGAGCCTAGTGAAGTGTCTTGGAGTGTTAGAAGTGTTTGGTAAAAGAGAGAAGTTAATGGTGTCCAAAAATGTGAGGTTTTGGGTGTCTTTTGATTCTTTATTAATTCTGCACTCATACTTTGGTATTTAGGTGCTAAGACTTTGCTAGATGGATAACCCTTATTCTTAGCTTTCTATAGAGCCTAAGATCATACAATTTCGAGTTCGGACGAGAGAGATATCGTTGTTTTCGTGCGGGCTGTACATGCAGTGACGGACCAAATTCTTGGTCCGTCGTGAATGGGATTTTGTATAGTCCAATCCGTGGCGAATGTAAAATCCTCTGGTGTTGTCCCCAATGGCTAGTTTTGGGTTCCAACGGCTAGTTTTGAGTGTGTTGGGTATTTATACCCCCTCCAGACTGTTGGGAACCAACTTTTTGCAACCCATTCATTATCCTTGAACTGAAGCTGTGTGAGAGGATGTGTGCATCTCTCTTGAGTTTGATCCGGTGTGATCAAATAAGCTTCGGTCTTATTACTCTTGGTGCTTGAGAGCACCTAGACGACGTGGAAGGCGTCGTGAGCTGGTGATCTTCTCAACGAAGGTTGTGAGAAGGCTCGGACGAATCGAGTGCTAGGGAGCCAAGAGACAGGGCTTGAGGACGGCCTATTTACTTTTGGAACTAGCATACTGTAAGAGGTTGGGGCTCACCTCGCCGTTGTGGTGGAAGAGTCACCCTAGTGGAAACAAGGCGTGGACTCGAGCGGGAGCCGGTCCTTGTGAGGTGCAAGGGCTTGCCTCAACGTGGAGTAGAAGCGTGGCTCCGAACCACGGGATAAAAATACTTGTGTCACTTGTGGTATCTCTTATCTCTTTTATGGATTGTTTTTCTTAGTATTTATCCATTATGCATCTTATGACTTATATGATGATTTGAGCACCGTACTAGCTATGCCCTTGTCATGTGTTGACTTGTGTGTGCTAACTAATTTATCTTTAGTAATTTTATTGCTAGCATCTTCATATCTAGAATTGAATTGTTTGCTTGTCTCCCTAAGATTGCAAACCAAGAGTTAGTTAATTCTTATTCTAGGGTGCTTATCTTGCTTGTCGTCACCTAGGATAATAACCTATGTTCAAATATCAGTTTTCAGCTTCCTCATTACATTAAGATTTGGACACAAGTATAAAATTGGTTTAGAGATTAAAATTTGAAGAAGCCCAATTCACCCCCCCTCTTGGGCATCCGATTCCTTACACCGCCGTGACGCACGAACGTGGGTCGCCCTACACTGCTGGCCATGCTCGCCATCCGATCGATCGCCATTGCATCCTCACCGCGCATGTGCTGCACGAGCAGCTGGGCGCAAGGAGCAGGCCAAGGCACTTGATTGCTCCTGTATTCTTATTTCATCTATTCATCCCTTCTAAGTTAGGGGGCATATTTGGTGCAAACCACTCTTACTGTAAAAACTCCATAAAAATCACCCGTAAAAGTTTTGAAAAATTCTCAAAAAATTACCATATATAGGGGAGGTGAGCTTCTACAATCCTGCAAAACTTGAAGATGAAACTGAATCGCATTTGAAAGATATAAAAAAGACAAATTCAGATTACTGGATCATTTCGTACATAGTTCACGTGTTTCTTTGTTAAGTCGGATTAGCCAACTACCAATATATGAAAGTTACTCCCTCTAGTCACAAATAATTGTCATTTTAGACATAGGTGTAGTTAAACTTTCAAAACTTTGATTATCAATATCTTTTAAATATTTAAATTAGATACATAAAAAGCATGCATAGATTTATCTTGAAAAGTACTTTCATAATATTATAATTTATTAGGTAAATATATTATAATAGAAATTAGTGGTCAAAACTATGTTTTGAAGACTGTGTTTACGTTCAAAACTACAACTATTTATGACCAGAGAGAATAATAATAAGTGCTAGTTAATTGTTCTTAGTTAATTACTAGCTCTAAGTCTTAAAAATATCATATCACTGAAATCAAAACAAATTTAATCAACAAATATGATCTATTAAAGAAATAATCTTATAGTGTTTTTCAAATTTTGTGGGTGCTAAATCCGCCTCTGCTCAAGATGCCAGCTATACAACATAAATCTTTTGACGACGTTAAGCTACATGTACTCGAGGATCTGAAGCAAGTGCAATTATTTATTGAAGAATTTTTTTTCTAGTCCAACCTGAGACACCGACGCACCGGGACGTACGGAAAGCATGCTCGGAAGCGAAACAGGATGGAACAAGCTCGGTGTGCGCAAAATACTGTTTTGTTTGCTTGAAGAACGATTTCTATCCTAGATAACCAGAATGGCATAATCGATGGTGAGTTGCACTCGAGGCCAACAGTATTAATTCTTGTGAAGATCGTTTTTTTAGAGTTGTCTGTATTCATGTGAAGAATTGCTGTTTCCACTTAAAAGAAAATTAAATTATTTACCGAATAAAAGTATTCTAGACAATTTCTTCTACAATCAGAAACTATTATCTACATAGAATTAAAATTTAGGTGTCAGCTGATTCTCACCGATCCGATCCTCCACCTCCACATATAGCCGACCTGATATGATTTTCTCACAGTTAGAATTATAGTTTCTTCTATAATTCCAAATCTACCTAATTAAGGACTGTTTTGAAGGGGACCTATAGTGCTGTAGTACTGTAGGCTTACGGCTCGTTATATTCTAAAATCTACCCATCGGGTTTTATAGGCTGTAACACTGGCCAGTGGCGATTTGATGGATTGAACACAAGTACAGAGCATAAGTCAAAGGTAGATCTCAATAACAGAATGCACCAGTCTTAAAAAAAAGGAACATAATACGGCATTATTAATTCCAACAACCCCGTTCATGTGATGTCTTCAAGTCATGTTTGTCCTATGAGGCTTTGTTTGGATGGCTCAGACTAAAATCTCAATCCACCTATAAAGATCTTAGTTAAAAATGAGCCACATAGCTAAGACCTAAATGATATGATCAGCTAGTTGAAGATTTAGGGTGTGTTTAGTAGAGCTATAACTCCACTAGATCCGTGGATTTAGTAGAACTGGGTATTCTAAGCTCCACCAGATCCGTGGAGCTGAGCTGTGAATACATTAAGAGTGTTTAAATGGATCATTTTGTTTATATTTTAGACTAAAAATATAAACTTAATTCACTTTATTTTAGTCTACAAGTTTCAGATCTCAGATAAAGTTAGGATCTAAAACTCTACCAAACAGACCCTTAAGTTTCTATGTATTGTGACATGGATGACACTGACGTGCATTAGTCCCACACTGGCTATTAATTTCTAGTAAGTAGAGCGACATCAGGTGAGCAGCACACGACCTGAAATCGCTGCAAGGATGGAGTTGATCAACAATTTTGCTCCTAACAAAGGTTCACAAAATCAACGAAAACTGTTTAAAAAATTATGAAAATCGAGTGTACGCACCGGTTTGGTTTTTGAAACCACTTAGTAAATCGGTGAAATTCAAATTAAAATTCAAGAAATTGAAAAAATTTATGAAAAAGCGTTAAAAATATTTAAATTTTTTGTATGAGATTTTGAGGCAATGCTAATGACGTTGTAAAATTTTTAGATCGTTATCAGACCTTTGTATTTTTAAAAAAATTTGATAGTGCTACTACTAGAATATATGCTCTTCAGTTTTTTATTTTCTAGGGGCACAAAAAATTTTGTGATGTCCTGAGGCAATTCTAATGATTATTTAAAATTTTCATATGATGATCAAACTTATGTATTTTTTTAAAATTTTGACAATGTTGTTGTCTTTGTATATTCTGTTCGACTTTTGATTTTATAGGGGAACTAAGTGAAGTCTAATATTTCTAAAAAAATTTCTAAATGATCCTTTGGCACTATTTATGATTAATTCCATTAAAATTTTAGAGCATGACCAAGCTTGTAAATTTTTATAAATTCTGACAGTGTCTTTATTCCTTTTCATTAATTGTTTTTTATTTTTAGAAGCACTTAATAAATTCAAAAATTATTGAAATTTCTTTGAGGTGTTTTATAGATTAATTGGGATTTATTCATATTTTCTGCAATTTTTCTAATTTTTCTTGAGTGCGCCAAAAATAAAAAAAATCACTCAAAAATTGAGCAGAACCGATCAAAATCATTCGAAAATTGACAAAATCGATCGTTTTTTAAATTTTTTTGGTGTTGTTTTAGTGTTGAGTTCAAATTTTTTGACTTCAAACTTTTTCAATTTCTATTGATTTTTGATCAGTTTTTGTATGATTTTTGCAAATAATCAAAAATAAAATATCATTCAAAAACTTAAAAAAAACTCGATATTGTGAACCTGCTCCCAACATATATAGTACTTTAAAAAGTGGGGGGGGGGTGTCAGCCAGATTTGATTTTTTTTTGGTGATTCTCGTTCTTTGCTAAGGGCACACAAAAGTTCTAGTGAGCTGTCATACCATGACATAGCATTAACAAAAGCAACTCCCTCCTTTCCTGAATACATATCATTCTATCATTCAAAATTTATTTCTAAATACATATCATTCAACAATTTTAAGACAATTTTTAATTATTTTTTCTTTACATACCTCTTCCATTAATTATTCCCTATATTATTTATTAGGGTCGATTAGAGTAATACACACTATACAAGAGTAATAAGTGAGTTAATTATGGAGGGTGATTTTGTCATTTTTACACTGTCTTGGTTAGAGCGCAAAATCTTAAAACATCATATATTCAGGAGTGGATGGAGTATTTTTGTTGACCACTACTACATGCACACGAGAAGCTTACTAGGAATTTTTCATGGCCCTAGCTACTTCACGTACACACAAGTGTACCAAGATTCTCAGCGATACCCACCATGCCAACTCTTGTAATTGTCTTAATGCCTCGACTCAGACTCGGTGACTTTCAACAGCCTCAACATGGTGATTTCCACTCGCCTAAACTCAATTCTGCGCCTCAATTTCATCTCAGTGCTACCCCGTGTTCTACCTTAGCTACTGTTCTAATTTCGATTCATTTGGTTAGCAATCACTGGCGATTTCTATGACGATTTTTCATCTTCTACGGGTTATTGGAACAAGATCCGTATAAGGTGAAATATAAGATGGAGTTGCATGCTTTATTTATTATCTCCAAATTTATTGCAAAGTAAGTTAATTTGCATATGAGCAATTTTTCATTGGAGGTATTTGGATACACTCAAGATCGATGCTTCTGATTTTGCTGCTACTATTGAGTTAATTTGTGCTACATTTGATCGAGGAGACTTTGAGGGAAAGAGAAAAATCTTTAAATTCGAGAAGTTATGCACTTCATGCATGTTTTGATTCAGTCAAGGGGACTACTAATTTGGTGTTTTCATTCACCTTCTGATGACGCCTTGATGGTAACTACTTAGTCCTCTTCAGAGTTTGTTTTTCAATAGTGAGGGTTATGCTTCATATTTCAGTTTGAGAGGAAGGATTAGGCGCAACAAGGAGTTTGTCTTTTGCACAGATACTACAATGCTTGTCCAATTTTCATAGCTCGATATGAGGGATATACTGCAGTTTCTACTCTATTGAAGGCACAAGAGTTCCTTTCAGCCAAACAGTTTTACATGAGCATTTTTTTAATCATAACTCAGTTACCTTTGAAGCCGGCAGTTTGATCGTACGATGGCTGCACGTGCAAGTTGCTTTTTCAGCTAGCATTGTTGCCAAATTTTGTGTGCAAAGCAGAGCATGCCAGATTCCATGAGATAAGTTCTTGACTATCTATCCAACACCTACATGTGATGTTTTGGCTTATACCATTTGATGATTGAGCATTTGTTTCAAACAGTTAGTTGCACAGACTTAAATTTTATTGTGTTATGAATTATTATAGACTCAGATTTGTTTATCTGCTTTGTTGATAGCCGTGTATTTGGACCTACTGATGGTTTGCTCAATTTAGGCCCCGTTTGGTACGGTTCCAGATTCTAGTAGAAACGGAAACGGTTCCGGATTCTTGGTAGAAACGTTTCAGGTAGGATCAGAATCCGGAGGAACGGGTTGCTAGCCGATTCGACCACGGTGTGTAAAAATCAGAAACGATTCGCTTTGAAACGTTCCGAGTCCTATTCCGTTTGGTTGGATTTATTTCAGATTCTAGGAGAAACAGTCCGGTTCCAAGTTGCCAAACGAGGCCTTAGCTTCGTGATAAGCATTTAGAGAACATTGTTCCAGTCTACTAGCACAATTTGGCTGCCTGAGAAGCGTTTGAATAAGACTATTCAAGTCTTACTCATTAAGATTAGTCTTGTAGTCTTTCAAGGAGTAAGGTCTATTAATTAAGATTTATTTGAAGGAAATTTTAATATTTGGCCTAAAAGGATAAATTCGTTGCAAAGTGGAGGTCGTTAAAGTATGATCTAATTTCGTCATTGTGTCTGTGCTAGACACAACACATACGCTGACTGACACGAGACAACTATGACTTGGTTTCCTTCTCCGTTTAAGACTCTTATTCCCTAGCCTATATTTGTAGCCCTAGTTTAAGACTCTTATTCCCTAGCCTATATACGTATCCTTGGTTGCACAGTTAGATACGCCAAAGTTCTTTGTAGTTATAATTTCTTCTCATGCAGTGAATTCCACTTTCATGCGCCTATGATTTTTTCTGCAGTGGTTTTTTATGTTAAATATGTGTCACTTGCTCTTTCGATTATCTTCTATTTTGCCGTGAGTTTTATAACATTTTCATTTCTGAACAAGCAAAATTTCTAGCTTGCTAGAATACATTTATACCAATGACATTAGCAAGTTAGGTTGAACTTCAAGCCAACTAGCAAGATTACACTACTACTGCATCGCTTCATCATGACGCCCCATCGCTTTGTCGGTTAGGCGAAGTTTACGGTGATAATATTATCCCGCCGGTTCTAATTTAAATCGGCGGTGATAATATTATCACCGCCGTTCTAATTTCAACCGGCAGAGATAAGAATAGTAAAATTTTGCAAAGACGAATGGAGGCAATATCATTGCCGGGTTTAGAGTGAACCGGTGATAAGAAGATATCACCGCCGGTTTATATAAAAACCAGTAGTGATCTATCATTGCCGGTTTTGTTTTTAACCAAAGTGATAAGACCATTTTCCTGCCGGTTTTACTCGAACCGCAATGATCTTACCGAAAATTAGTTAAGATACGAACATATCAAAGCATAATTAGATAAAAAATGAACATATTAAACATGTGTTATTTATCTCTTGCGTAACATTTGTAGTCCATAATTACATATAGTCATAATTTCATATACAAAACATATTAAACCCTATATAGAAAACTCGTCATCGTCCTCCTCCTCCTCCTCGTCGCCGGAGCTACTGCCGGATGACCGATCGGAGTTGAGGCGGTGCTCCTCCTCCTCCTCCAAATCCGATTCGGTGGCGGAGTTGGTCTTGCCCCAACGCCAAGGAGATCGCCGCGGCCATTGTCGTCGCCGCCGCCGCGCCCTCCTCCTCCTCCTCCTCCTCCTCCTGCCTCCTCCTCCTCTTTCTCCTCCTCCTCCTTCTCCTCCTCCTCCTGCCTCCTCCTCCTCCTTCTTCTCGAAGCGGATCGATGCTTTGCCCAATGCGCGCGCGCTTCTTGGGTGGGGCCATTCTTCTGCAATGGTGGATTATATTGTGATTGCCACAGATTGATGGATGTCTGCACATTATATAGAGGAGGAATGGGGAAGAGCAACGGTTAACATAGGAATGGGGAAGCATAGCGATTGCCAAAATGGGGAAGCGCAATAGCAGTTGGCGAGAGGAATGGGGAAGAGCGGCGATGCGAGGTGGCGGAGTTGAAGGTTCATATTATCACCGCCGGTTATTAAATTCAACCGGCAAGGATAATATTATCACCGGTTATTAAATTTAACCGCGGTGATAATATTATCACCGTCGGTTCTAATTTCAACCGCGATGATAGGAACAAGATATGTATAATCGCATCGCTAAATCATTTAGGCGGAAGCGGCTCCATATCACCGCCGTTTTAGATAGAGAACCCAAGTGAAAGTATTAGTGTCGGTTCAACAAAGGTAACCGGCAGTGATAAAGAGAATTGCGCGGAAAAGCAGCCATATCACGCCTGGTTTTGAGATAGAACCTAAGATGATATATTCTGCCGGTTCTAGAGAATAAACCGGCAATGATAATATCGCACTATATATACCTGGCTCCCTTTCCCAAGATGTCGCAATGCAGAGGAGCTCTGTTCTTGCTCGATTGGGGTGGAGAGGGGCTAATTTTTGCTCTCAAATTTGGTCTAATTTGTCGTTTTCTAACCGATCTAAGGTTCGTGTAATTGTTTAGTTGGATATTATGTTATATATTGTTGTAGGTTGTGATCGTAATTATTGATTGCCTAGTCAACACAATTAGATTTGTAATCTTGAGTTTAGATTTGAAATTACCAACTTTTATATGTATAGTGATTGCATTTAATATGTTGATTGAATTTAAATGTGGTAGCACTTCATAATTAACTATTGTTCAATCTAAATACTTAAAATTGTTTCTTTATTTCGTGTATGTTAATTTAATACTTCTGTAAGTAATGTAAATTTGCTAGACGGACCATTATATATAATTGATGTAAAAAGGCCATGCATAAAAGGATTATGTTCCTCATCCGATACTCCTTGATAAAATATTACTGAAATGAGAGAAGAAGAGACAATAGTACTCAAATTTGTTGGACGGACCATTATATATAACTAATAGCAATTATTTAATTGGTTTTACAATCGAGATTTGGATATAGATTTATAAGTAATGAAAATTTCTACAATAATTAGCACTACGTAACAAATTAAATGTATAAAACAATTTGTGAGCACTTATTGATTTATCGAGATTTTATTTGTTGTAAATATTTGTAGATGGATCAAGATGGATGTATGAAGCGGACCGTCGTGATAGAGAGTACTTTAACGGTGTGACTAGTTTTTCGGAAGGGTTGCGGCGTACAAGTCAAATAAGTCGATGGACTATATTTGTTGCCGTGCATTGATTGCAAGAATGAGAAGCAATTTTGAACCTTGAGGCGATCCGTGCACACTTGCTTCAAGGGGTTTCAAGCCCGCCTATACCGTTGGACCGAGCATGGTGAAGATGACATTGTGCGTGAAGGGCATCGATTGATGATGAAGACAACGACTTGACCGCTGTGGAAAATACTTTCGTCGACACCCAAGAAGAGACATTCATCGATAACCATGAAGATGATCTAGAACAGATGTTGCATGATGGGGAGGAGGACCTCACGAGTGAAAGGGATTTTCGAAGTTTCAACAGATGGTAGAGGATTCTACAACACCCTTGTACCCCGGGTTGCAAAGAGGAGTTCAAAAGTCGCATGTTGTCTTGACGCTGCCGCAATTGAAGGCAAGCAATGGTTGGTCCGACAAGAGTTTCACGAGTGTTAGGTTTCTTCAAAGATGTCCTTCCAGAGGGTAACGTGTTGCCGGCAACCACGCACCGTGCCAAGCAGTTGTTTGTCCGTTGGGATGGAAGTGCGTAAAATACACGCATGTCCAAACGATTGCATATTGTATCGCAATGAGTTTGCAAATTTGGATGCATGTCCCGTTTGCAAGGCATCTCGGTATAAGCGGCGATAGCGATATCGAGGCGATGTAAGAAGAAAAGACCGCCGACCAAGGTGGTGCGGTATTTCCTATAATCCCGTCTCAAGCGTCGCTTGCGAACAAAAGGCATGCTCAATTGCTGCGATGGCATGCCGAGGAGCGTAAAAAGGATGGAATGCTTAAACACCCTGCTGACTCCGCGCAGTGGAGGAATATCGACAGAAAATACAATAAACACTTTGCATATGATATGAGGAATATAAGGTTCGGACTCGAGACGGATGGGATGAACCCTTTCGCAACATGAGTAGTCGTCATAGCACTTGGCGGTGACTTTATGTATGTACAACCTTCCTCCTTGGCTTTGCATGAAGCGGAAGTACATTATGATGCCGTTCTTGATCCAAGGGCCGAGGCAACCGGCAACGATATTGATGTGTTCCTCAAACCTTTGGTTGAAGATCTTACGGTATTGTGGAACAGCGGTGTATGGGTATGGGATGAGTCTGAGAGAGAACTTCATGCTACGGGCGTTGTTGTTCGTAACCATCAATGATTACCCCGCTCTTGGCAATCTTTGGGCCGACTATAAAAGGATTTAATGGATGCGTGCATTGCATGGGTGATCTGGAGCCGGTGGCTGAAATCTCGTCGAAAAATGTGTTACATGCGGCATCGTAGGTTCCTTCGCAAGGACCACCCGATCGCAACAACAAGAGAGCTTTTGACGGTACAAAGGAGATCGCTTGACTCAAACATCATAACGGCAAAGAGATATTTATGCCGAAGGATATTAAAATTATCCATGGAAAGGGAGCCAAGTACATCGGTCCGAGTTCGGTGATCTGACTCCTTTGTGGAAAAAGAGATCGATTTATGGACCTACCTCATTGGCGGCACCTAGATGTTTGACATGCTATCGATGTCATGCATATAGAGAAGAACTTGTGTGACGACTTGCTTGGTATTTTACTAGACATACCGCAAAACAAAAGATACACTCAAGGCACGGATGGACTCGCAAGATATGAAACTCGGGAAGGAGTCAGATCATGAAGACACGGGTCAAGGAAAAAGTACCTTCCCGCACTTGCTACACTTTAAACAAGATTGAAAAAATTAGCGTGTGTGAGTGCTTGCACGGAGTCAAAGTTCCATCCGGTTATTCTGCCAACCTAAAGAGGCTAGTCTCAATGAAAGACTTGAAATTAGTTGGTATGAAGTCTCATGATTGCCACGTGATGATGACACAGATGCTTCCTATAGCAATTAGGGGTGTTACGCAGAGAAAGTGCGAGACCCAATTATAAAGTTGTGTTCATTCTTCAACGCGATTTCACGAAGGTCATCGACCGTTGAAACTGGATAAGCTGCAAAGAAGACGTGATCCACACTCTATGCCGCTCGAGATGTGCTTCCTCCATCCTTCTTCGATATTATGGTCCATCTCATTGTTCATATTGTGAAAGAGATACGTTTCTTGGCCTGTGTTTCTACATCGATGTACCCTTCGAGAGGTTCATGGGGTTGTGAAGAAATATGTTAAAATCGACATCGGTCGGAAGGGTGCATTGCCGAAGGTTGGGGAACCGAGGAGGTCATCGAAGTTCGTGATCGATTACATGGATCTCAAACCGATTGGTGTGCCCGTATCTCGCCATGAAGGAGGCTACAAGGAAAGGGACACTAGGTCAGAAATCGATCCGTACAAATGATCGTGCTTCATTCACGCAAGCACATTTTACAGTTCTGCACCAATCGGCTAGAAGCGGCCCCGTATGTCGACATGCACAAGAACATACTACGAAGAAAAAACCCATGTAAGTCGAGGTTTGGATCGCGAGAGAACACAGAGATAACTTTGGAGATTGGTTGCTTAGATACATGATGCATACGCAAATAGAGTGCGCTCAATTGAGAACGCCGCTAAGGGACCATCATATACAATTTTGACATTTGAAGGATCGACATCAATGGGTACACATTTTATACGAGAGCACAAGATAACAAGAGCACCAACCAAAACAATGGGTCCGTATAGATGCTTATGACAAAGAATGGCAATATGCTGGGCGTACTCACTGATTCATAGAAGAGATTTGGGAGCTTGACTATGGGCCTTTGAAGGTCCCCTCTTCGGTGCCGATGGGTCGGGCTACCTAGGGCGTGAACATCGACAAATACGGTATCACTACCGTGGACTTCAAACACGTCGGATCTGAGAAGAACCATTTGTACTTGCTAATGCCGTTACACAAATTTTCTTCGTGAGGGATCCGGTGACAAGGAACGCCACGTGGTTCTTCAATCAAAAGAAGGATTGTGGGAGTTGAGAATGTAGTCGACGAGGAAGACTATAACCGGTTTGATGAGTTTCCTCCTTTCGGTGAGAACATCGACCTAGGTCTCATGGAAGACAGAGGAAGCTACATACATACGCCGCGATCATAACGAAGGCGGATTGTAACTTAGTTGTGTAATCAAGGATATGCTTTATTTTGTATGAAGGTCAAGCTTTAATTTTTGATATAAACATTTTGTACGAAGGACATGCTTCAATTTGAAATTTATGGAGTATTGATTATTATAGTCAATCAAAAACAGTAAATGTCCAATGGATGAAGATGACATAGTAAAAGCAAGTTTTTATTGATAATTCCTAATTAACAATTTGTATGAGCCCTAAATAGCTCTTATTTGGTTGGGCTAAAGAAATTCCAATGTTTGTATTTGGTTGGGCTAAAACAGGTGTACCACTTTTCCTTGCCGCGGCAGTATGTGTGCCAATTTTCCTTGCCGTGGCAGTAAGTCCTTGCCACTCTGGCACAACAGAGAGGAACATCAGTGCCGGTTGACAAACGAGAACAGACACTAATAAAACACATCAGTGCCACGTCATAGTCTGCAACCGGCAGTAATAGCTATATATCACGCGCGCTACAATAGAACATCACGGGCACTACTATTACAATATCACTGCCGGTTCATAAATGACCGGCAGTAATATTTACATATCACTGCCGGGTCATAAAGGACTCAGCGTGTAGTTTTCCTGTGGACAAAATCATAGAGCCGACGCGTTGCGATGCGCACCGCCGTAGCGAACATTACCATCAAGGTGGCTGAAGGGGTGGCTTGGCCATGCAACGAGGGGCAGATTTTGCATAACCGCCCAATTCCTCGGGGATACGCCAGAGTTGCGTTGACGGCGTGGTTTGATGATACCGCAAAGTAGAGGTTGAGATCGCGGCGAGGAGGGCAAAGTCTTGGAGAAAGCATAGGCGCATTCATCGCGTGGCGCAAGCGTATATAAAGTTTGCCTCGAAGATGACAACGACGATGATGTTAACAACGATGACGAGGCGGAGTCTCCATCTAAACGATCCTCCTCCTCCTCCTCCTCCGCGCCATCGAAGAAAGCTCCTTCTCCTGCTCCAGCGCCACCCAGAAAAGTCCTCCTCCTCCGCGTCACCCAAGAAAAATCCTCCGCCCGGCGCCACAAGACGACCAAAGAGCACCGCGATCTGTACATTCTACACGGTCGGGGGAAAAGTTAAGTCATCTGTGAAGCTAGCCAAAACTCTTAGCAAGAAACGACCATATGAAATGACCGACGAAGAAACAAAAAAAGAAGTAGGCGCCTATGTAGAAGAGCACTTCAAGAAGACGCCACCACCTGCTAAGATTGAAATCGAAGGATTTCTTCCTGGACTTAGCGAAGGTTAAGCAGACAGACGGATAATCAAGCTCCTCAACCTAACCAACTATCGACTACGATCGCATCTCTAGGAAGAAATCTAAAGGAGATGGTGGTAAAGCA
This sequence comes from Guadua angustifolia, assembly GCA_036346375.1. NCBI lineage: Eukaryota > Viridiplantae > Streptophyta > Magnoliopsida > Poales > Poaceae > Guadua > Guadua angustifolia. The sequence goes on along the minus strand of CM070507.1, from coordinate 12,671,316 downwards.
TTTATTCTTTGGAAGCCAAAGTGGTGTGAAGGGCGTGAGCACTGTAAAGTGGCCATTCGTTAACGGGAAGCTTTGTTGCATCCAAATAAGGAGGTCAAACCGACCACACAATTCTGGCGTCTACATGAATGGTACTGCAGATGTCCAAAAGACACGAAACTCGCTTTCCCGATGATACAAAGATATGGACTTTCACAACAATGACGACTCTTTCGGGTTGAACACGTGGAACTATATCATATGTACCAACGAGACGCCTCGGACGTGTCTATATTAAGAATATGGACTCTGTAAGTCTCTTGTATAATTCATGTCAGATATTCACGCACTCTTAAACATAGGGTCTCGACTTCGTTTTACGAGAATTGAGACACGAGACACTTAGAGCGAACAACAATGAAAAGATAGGATTCTCGGACCCGGCGTGGTCAATCGCAAACTTATTGAAGATCCAAGAACAACAAATGATGTTGAGGTGTACGTACTCAAGGCGCTGCTAAAGCTACAACACAAGGACTACGACTTTTACCCTACAACTTTCAAGACGTGTTTCCTCGCCTACTAGTGTCTCATATTTGATGCGCAACACAATGTGATGACTAATTGGCTTCGCGACTTTCATGGATCGTCCTTGTCTTCATGTTAGGCGAAAGCAACATCACCATCTTGGACTCAATGAGGAAACCGACGGTGAATACCAAGACTTAATAGACTTGCTAACTGTAACTCGGTCGTTGCATTATTGCTCAAATAATCTTCCATCCCATTGCACCTAATTAATTTTAATGACTACTCAAAACCATGAACAGGTGTACAAACAATCTGCAAGAAGAGCAAACGACATCGTCCATACGTGAAAAATTTCGAATACACACCGATTTCCCATGCTTGAAACAACCCCAAGGGAACAATTTATGTGGATACTACGCAATGACACATATCCACGCATTCATCACTGACAATACGGACTACAACGGCCAACTGGTATATCGATATTACATGTTGACCCGTACTTTTCTTTATAAAGACGATGACACTAATTAATGCTTCAATTTCTCCCATGACAAAGACGTCAAGCAAGGCACCAAAGACACTTTCGCCGACCGCTAAATTGATGCCCTTCAAGAGCAGATATTTGGGTTCATAATTCGAGAAATTCTCCACACGAAGGCGAGTTTACGACCATTTCTCCATGGCAATAATTAATGAACAATTTAATGCTTCAAAAGTGAATGAACAATGTAATAATTAAATATTACGATGCTTCAATGTATTTCAATTACACTTTAGTGATGCTTCGGTACTATTGTGCACAACGATACCGTCATGTAATACATCTCTTGTACAATGTATATACATGCTACAACATATCTTGCAAAAATATATATGCAAAAGGTTTAAAAACCCATCATCGCCATTTTGGATATCAACATAGGACACGAGCTATCAACGCCGGTTAACAAGAAAAAAAGGGCGTTGATAGTAGTTATCGATCTTGGGATATTGATAACAATTGGGCACTGATAGTTACTTATCATCGCCGGATATTATTTAAAATGTGGCGTTGATAGTTAAATATCATCGCGGTTCTAAATAAAAACGGCGGTGATAATATGTTATCACTGCCGGTTGAAAAGTGTGAACCGGCAGTGATATTTATTATCACTGCCGATTCTTAAGTATAAACCGGCAGTGATAGTGATTATCACTGCCGGTTTACATCCGGCAGTGATAGTCCTCGACTATCACTGCCATTTAGGTTGTGCCGGGTCCACATCTGGCAGTGATGCCGATGTGGACCCGACAGTAATCACATGTTCCGTAGTAGTGTTAGCAGCCACAGGGCAAGCAGGACCTGAGCCTGCACCAGAAGGGCTCGAACACTCATATACATAGATCGCTTCAGATATAAGAAGATTAGAAGGAAGAAAAAGTCACAATCGATTTCATGTTATCAATTGTGAGAGGGGAGATGGGTTCTAGGTCCAACATAATCCAGATGAAACCCGGTTCCCTCCCCTTGCTCCGGATGGGAAAGCCGCTGCGAAACCCTAACTACAATCGTGGTTCGAACTGCAGCTGGTGATTCTCTTGCCACTCCCTCGTTCACCTTCTCATCAGCTCGAGCCATACGATCATCCATAGTGGTGTGAGCATCTGCATTTGATAAATCCGTCGTCTCCTTTGTCGGAGAACCATCAACCTTCAGGTTTGCTGCATCCTACAAGAGGGAGACACATGTAATTAATTAGAACAACCAACAAGAAATAGTCAAGGACACTAGGCCAGTTGCTTCAATGAATAAGCTAGCTACCAACCTTGCATGGTACAGGACGTGACTGCTTGCTCAAGCTGCCCTTGCCACGGGCACGAAGTCGGCGCCCCTCGCATGAGCTGACGAAGAGAGCAAGGAAGAGGAGAATGAAGAGAACGGCGGTGCCCGCCGTGAGCCTTAGCTGCCTCTTGGGGGCTAGACGAGAGCTTAAGGTCGACATGGCAGGACACGAGCAGGTGTGAGAAGCAATACAAGTGGATATGAAGATGAACATGAGGAGAGGCGATCTGGAGGATCGTGTAAAGGTCTAAGGAGCCAGGGAGCGCGCGCATGTAAGGAAGGGGATAAGGGCCACACGGAGGTTGCCATTGGGAATATATAGGGGGTGTTTGGGATATTTCAAAATTTCCACCAAAATCTGGAGTTGGTTGAGTGATTTAGCTCAGAAATTTGTGGAGCTGAGAGTATTAAGAGTGTTTAAGATCATCTTATTTAATTTTTTGCTAAAATATAAACTTAATTCAATTAAGAGTGTTTAGGTAGATCATCTTATTTACATACAAGTGCAGAATGGTTCATGGGTGAAGCCCAATGGTTCTTAAAGTTGTTGTTTATTGTTTACCAAGTTCGACACAGCTAGCTATGTGCTAGTACTACGTTGTCTTTGTTTTTTTGAATCCGGAACGGGGAGAACACCCACAAGACCTTAATTTTTGTCCCAATGATGGACAGGTTGCGGTCACTCATTACTAAAGTCGGGATTAGTGCCCTAATAAAGACCTTAATTAAGCAAATGTTTCCTCCCCTGTTAATGATAGCTGAAAAGATTGATCACTTACACCTTAATCTGTCCAGACATACTAGTACTACTAGGTTAGTATATTCCATTGCAAGCTGAAGTGCTGAACGCATCGGTGGTACTAGTGTATTCTGAAAGTTCACGAAGTTCAGAAACTTTTTACTCTACCTTTTCAGCTCGATTCAATAGAAGACGGTTGCGGAATCCATTCTTCAGCAGTTCAGCTACTCCACAATAGGAACAAGCCAACAACGGAGTACTACTACATTCGTGGTACGAACGACCCATAACATAATAAATGAACGAGAACCGGTGCATGCATGGACCGAATGCGAGGACCAATGCGAAGGCTTCAACCACGCATGAATGTCCCGATCCATGCCCAAGTGCAAACACCACGCTTAGCGTGGGCCCGTTCGTGAGGTTACTATGCTTCGATCTTAGACTTGTCTCCCACCGCTCGCATGCATACTCTGTGGTCTGTACGTGCCAACCTAGGCACGCAGTGTTGTTTCCAAACGCTCATGTGCATCCCAATTATTACACCAAGTCGGCACCCATATATCCAGGCCGCTGGAACTGGACGGCAACTGTTTCGGGGCATGCGATCCACGAGAAAACCAACGATTTTGCGTGGGGATTTGCGTCGCCACGGGAGGTTTTGCCTGGCAGAACGGTGGGCGTCGGAGCGAGATGTCGGGAAAAGCTGGCGCTGGGGGCGCGTGTCTCGCCGCGTCGCGCGGCCACCCAGCCGAGCACCACCTCTCCGGCTCTCCCCGCCTCCGTTGTCCCGACGGACGTACCTACCTACATACCTATACTACGTACGTGTATGTGCATTCGTACACGCGCGCGCGTTCGTCCGGCGTCCCTTACCTGGCTACTTCCTGTTTCCGTGCTACAATCTTAACCATTCATTTTCTTCTAAGATTTAGATTATGTCATCTTCATTTTCACCCAATCAAAAATAAATAGTTGAGACCGTAACTCTACCGATTGAAGTTAACTTTTAACTCCAGGCATCTATACCCTTGTGTCAGCACACCCTAACACTGGTCATCATATGTCATATGTACAATCACCCACAGGTGATAGGCCATGACCGTCGAAGATCTAACGCATTCTGAACGATAATGTGTAATGCTACAATATTCTGGAAGTCGGAGCTAGGGTCTAATTGGTTTAAAATTAATTTTGCTATAACTAACTTTATATGAGTGTAGTTTGCTATACTTTTTATGACAACAAAATTCAGCATAACAAAGTTAGTAAAAACCTAAATCTATGACGTGTGAAATATATGGTTAAAAAAATATGATAAGTCATAATTATAGTAACGAACCAAAATAACTGACCATAATCTATAGCACATATAAACTTAAATACGGTAAAGCTAGCTTCATATACCGAATAGAGCCCCAATCTCCTTTCTGCAAACTAAACTAGAGTTGCTAGCCAGGCACATAACAAGTTTGGATTCGCTATTTGTTGCGCAATACATTAGTACAGGTGCAAGATACTTCAGTCGGTATACGGAATAGAAAGGAGACGACATATATATGAAAAGACTAGTGCCAGTACCAGACTACCAGCCTTCACGGCCGGGGGGGCCGCCTGTTTCAAGGTTCGTACTCTTCGCAACCGCCCAGGTGGAGAATTCGTACGCGTGTTTTTCGGCGGCCTTGGGCTGGAATAGGCCGTAATCTCATCGCAATATAGTAATCACGGGCGGCGCGGGCCACAAGTGAGCGGGATAAAATCTCGCCGCCCGCTTAAACTGCAACCATCTCGACATCTCCCTCCCTGGTTTCTTCGAGAGGTTCCGGCAGGGGCATAGTCAGCTAGGCCCTGAATCTCGGCTCAGGTCATCATTTTTACTCTATCATAAAAATCTCTTGTATGATGAGATTTAGTTTAAAGTCGAATGGTCTGACTACTTCTCTGTCTCTTCAACCAAAGCCATTTCTCCAGTTTTTGAGTTAGACCTTGACCCCGGTAGAGATGGCAACGGGTCGGGTCGGGTGCGGGTTTTACAAAACCTGACCCGACCCAAAACTCGAATTGAAAAATCCGATCCGAACCCAAATACCATATCGGGTAAAAATCTATACCCGAACCCAAATCCGGCGAGTACCCGAAATCCGACAGGTTTGTGTAATACGGGTGGCAATAGGTTGGATCGGATGTGGGTTTTGCAAAATCCGATCCGACAAGAAATCCAAACCCAAAAACCCGAGTCAAACCCGACGGGTACCCGAAATCCGACCCCAAACCCGGTGGGTACTCGGAACCCGACGGGTACCCGATGGGTATATCAGTCTTTCGGGTACCCGCAGGTGAAAATTAAAACCCGAACCCGACCCGAAGAACCCGCGGGTATAATTGTCACCCTTAGACCCCGGACCTCGGTGGGCCTCGGGGTTCTAGACCTACAGTAGAATCGAGATAAGTTGTATGCTTGCTAGCCCTTTCCAAACCACTTCAGCTGTACACCGCACGCTTGTGTAGAGCATACTACACCTGTGAAACAAAAATGGCCAGTGCCTACTGTGCCATCTCTCCGTTGCCGAGTCTAACTTAGCCGCCGCATCCTTCGGACATACGTACGGGTGGCCTACGTGTTTTGGAGGAAAGAAATGCATCAGCATTCAGCAATGGGGACACCGGACATATCGAAAGGAAGGAAACGTAACCTCGATCGGAACTAATTTCAACCCCACAATCATTGTTTCACATGGATGATAAGAAATGTCCTAACCTAAAAAACCAGCCAATTAATGTGGAATTGGGTTTTGTTGAGAACGATGTGCACAGTGAAACAAGTGGTGACTCTTCGTCAAGCCGGTTAGTGCGATAGCCTTAAGAACGCAGGAAGGTAGTCATAAGAATAAGAAAAACAGACTAATAAAGTAAGGATGTACGTGCAAAACAAAGAAATTTATAAAACAAAGGATAATTAAAGAAATTGGCATTTGGATGAAGCGTAGGAAAATCATAGGAATTCTTCCGTCCAATGTGAGCTCATGTTTTTTTTTTCCTACGTTTTTCCTATGAAATCATTGAAAAGGGATGGTGATCTTTGGAAATTGAAAGGGCGATTTTCTATGCTCCAAAGGGATTAATAGTACCCATTTTTATAGAAAAAGATTTTATCTTTTTTTTCTATGAAATTCCTTCGAGAGGCTCTAATAATGTATTAGGCTACATGTAAAGTTTAACACTTTAACCTGATCTTGAGTACCACATCCAAGTTGTTTGGAACAAAATGTACAACTTTTTTTTTAGATCAAAAGGTCATTAAAGACCCGGTTCCAGTAAAGAAACCAAAACATTCACATAGTTCATATCCAACATAGCATCAAAACCTCCAACTTAAAAACCATCCCAGGTTTCCTCACCAGAATCACCCAGGGACCAAACAGTTAACTACCAGAACCATCACATTCTCCAGATTACACACAGAAAACAACCACTCAGCATTACAGAATCATTCAACATCTGGACGCATATTACTCTACCAGAACAAACCCTTCTTTCACTTCTTCAAAGTGTAACCGAGTACTCCAGGAGCAAAACAACCAGAGAAAACCGTAATTCCAGATCTCCCTGTCACCACCTTTGACCTCCATCACTGAAGGCGCCCTTGTGAGAAGATAGTCCAGACATCACAGGAAGCACAGGAAGCGGCGCCCGAAGTTTTACCGCCAGCTCCTCGCAAAACTGATCCATCCTGAGCCTCATGTTCTCTTTGTATACCGGCCTCCAATCTTTCAAAGCAGCGAGCATCTTCCTCCAGACTGTTTTGACACTTATCCAACACTGACAACGAAAAATCAAATCATTCCGAGTATTCCAAATACTCCACATAGCAGCAGCACAGATAGTATTTAAAACGGCGTTTTTATTATTACTAATCCAGAGACGAGCAACAGATTCGTAATTGTAACCAATAGACAGATTGAAAGAATTACCAATCAGATTCCAGATATTTCTAGCCACCACACAATCAAAGAATAGATGAACAACAGATTCCGAGTCATTGCAAAAGCTACAGCAAGTACCCTTATCTATACCTCTTTTAACCAGGTTATCTTTAGTCATGATTTTATTATGAGAGGTAAGCCAGAGAAAGAACTGAATTTTAGGAGGAACAGACAGACCCCAAACTGCTGGAATGAACATCGGAACCACACCTCTGAAATTAAGAATAACATACAGAGATTTAACTGAATAAACACCGTTACTGTTGTATTGCCAAACCAAAGTATCACTCTCATCAGTGAGCCTAATGGTCTTAACTACTTCCACCAGCTCAAACCATCTGATTAATAAAGTATCGCAAAAGGTTCTCCTAAACGTGCATTTAATATTTGACCCATCCCAAATTTCAGCTACCGTAAAGCCTTTCTCATTAACAAGCATATAAAGATCCCAAAATTGGACAGCCAAACACGAATTGCCAAACCAAATATCAACTTTTGGCACTTCCTTTGACCAGCTTTTGTTTACTGTGAATGTAAGTACTGGATAATTGTTTTATTTTTAATTGAGCAGTACTGAGAATTCTGAAGAAGGACGGGTCAAATGGCGGATTTTTTTTTAAAATAATACGCTGTTTAAATAATTATTTCAAAATAATATACCGAAAAAACTATTATAAAAATATACCTCTGTCACCATTTCTCTATTGCTAAATAAACTAGTGACAGATCTTCTGTTGTCAATTGAAATGGTGATAGAAGTCTTAGCCTTGTTGACTAAATGAATCCGCGAATAAACAATTTGTCGACCAATTCAATCTGTGACAGAACAAACATCTGTCACCAATTGAATTGGCGACCGAAGCTTTTGTCGCCAATTCAATTTGCAAAATTTGTTACTATTCATCTGTCGCTATTTCAAATGGCGAAATTTTCACGATTTCATTTGGCAACAAAGCTTATATCACCGTTCCAAATAACAACATAAGGTTTGTCGCCAAAACAAAATGGTGACATCGATATATTTTTGTAATTATTTTTTTATATATTATTTTTGTGAAATTATTTAAATGGTATATTATTTTTTAAAGATTGGCTTAACGATGTGTGCAATGGTGTTTGTGATTTTGTTCCCATCTAATCGAGGCACTGTGACGTATTTAGTTGGACTATACACGTGCGCGCATGCCCATGATCTGTGCAGTTCACACCAGGGTTCGCAATATAATCATTTGAATGATTATCGATCACATCGAGTTGGTACGATATATAATATCGATCGGTAAACTAGTTAACTTTAAAAAACAATCAAAAATTTGAAAAATTTATGTAACGTAAATATCGTGATAATCGCTTAATATCGCTCTCGATTTTCGATGAATATCAAGCAAAAATCGTTCACAAAATCAACCACCAAAGAACACAAGTTCACAAAATCGCTCAGGTTGATTCTCGAGACATATCGAGAGATTATCGGTGAAAATAATTTTTTTAATTTTTTTCATCAAATGGTCTGATTTTGACACTCTTCGATTTTCTACCGATTTTTGCTTGATTTTTTCTGATTTTTCAAAATCTTGATATGATCGATTATCGTGATATTGATATGTGTGCGCGCATGTGTGGCGCCTCCACGTGCTCTTGCGTACTGGTGGGAATCCTTATTACCAGTAATGGGCAAGGGGCAGCTAGCCAATGAAACGCCGTTGAAAGTTTTACTAATTGGGTAGCAAAGCTTTGTAGAGTTGTAAGTTTTAATGATGCAATAAGTTTTGTGGAATTTTGGGGTTTGAAAATCAAAGTTTTAAGAAGGTTTCATACATGACTTTTTGAGTAGATTTCAACAAGTTTAAGGTTTTTAGAAAGTTTCACAAATTCAAGCAAAATTTTCATCCATATTTCATAAAGTTTCACTAGGTTTGAGAGTTTCAATGCATTTTTAGTGTGTTTTAATGGGTCTAAAAAAATGAAACTTATTGAAAAGTGATTTTCATGGAAATTTCAGGTTTAAAAGGTTGTATTTTCAAGAAGGTTTCAATACAAGATTTTTTATAGGTTTCAACAAGGTTGATAAAAATTTAAACAAATTTCAAAAGGTTTTGATAAAGTTTTAAAATTCAAGCAAAAGTCTCATCCTTGTTTCATTAAGTTTCACTAGGTTTCAAATAGTTAAAAAGATTTTAAAGAGATCCAGTGTATGTTCATAGTGTTTCGATGAGTTTCAAAATATGAAACTTGATTGAAAAATTAGTTTCAGCAAAAGATTCAAAAATAAACCTCAATGTTTCAGCAAGCTGACAAAAAATTCAAGAAAATTTCACAAGTTTCAGCGGAGTTTCACAGTAAAAAAATATAAATTTAAAACTCTATAACTTGATGATTCACAGGAGATTCATGGAATGTTTTAGACAAAACTTAAACATGAATTCTAAAATATGAAATTAGGTATTTCATAAGAGTTTCAAGGAAGTTAACGTGACTTTCAAATAAATCCAGACAAGTTTTAAAAGAAGTATCAAAATTCAAATGATTTTCAAATAAAAATAAACAAAACATGGGAATACTCAATAGTCTCAGGACGTAGCAACGCTTGTCGGGCCGCGCTTATCGGCCCTGCGTTACTCGCTGTCTGTAACTGCACTCATGCAAGCCATGCCCCTATCAGGCTTGCATGTACTCGATCACCGCCTGTGGCCACTATGCTCGCTCACAACTGCATTGCCATATCGACCATCCCACTGCTGTATTATTTTTTTGTGTCTGTTGTTGCCTCCATGAGGCCTCAACAACCTAACACGCCCTCGCCGCCTCACGTCAAGTCGTCTCCACCCGACCTCACTGTTCCATTGCATCACAGTTGATGCCTAGTGCCCACATCCACAGTCGTACCTGCCACACCTACTCAACGACATTGCCGCACCTGCTCACCGCAGCTGATACCTACATCCATTGCTCTATAGCTCAAAACTATTATAATATTAAAGCAGAGGTAAAATAAGCCACCCGTTCGCTCTCAAGGCTACAAATTTCCATATTAATTAGAGAAAAATCGAAAAATCTACACCATTAATCGTAATGGGTCTATATTATAATGGTTTAGGTTAAAAGAAAGAGCTCACATCATGTACAATTTAGAATAAATGTAAAATTAAGCAAAAATTAGAAAAAATTCAGAATAAATGTAATTCCTACATAAACTCCCTAAATAAATGTAATTTAGAATAAAATTAAGCAAAAATTAGGAACTGGATTTGTATTCGAATTCCCAACAAAAATAGTTGAAATTTAAAATAAAACATAAAAAAATCAAAATATAAATTTGATTTCTATACGAGTTCCTAAGTAAAATTTCTAAATAAATATAATTCGGCATTAAAATTAAAGAAGACATGAGTGCAATGGTATTGATCTGTCCTATAAGAAGATATTGTTTTATGGAGAAACGAAAAGCTGAATGCATTACGTCAAAGATGAGAACAACATCGCGCTACTCACCAAGGTCATTGAAGAGAAAGGTCAAAGTCGACAAAGCCAAAGGCTGTGATGACGAGTGGTGAGCGTCAACGTTGTTGAAGAAGTCAATGGTTAAAGACGCTTGATGATAGGGAAGCTCTGGTAGATAGGAGATGAAATTTTGTATTGTATACGAGATACATACGATATGGAGCCATTAGGTAGCTAGGAACATGCCATCGCTGGTGAGAGACACAACGTCACCCGCCATGGCAGGAAGTTTCTCCATATTGTTAGACAACGGACTAAAGTAGACATGTTAGCATCGAAGAAGATAGGAGGTCGCTGCAGTTGATGAGGAAGCAATATTGTTGAGTTGGCCAACGTCGAATAAGAGAAGTGACCAATATAAGACAAAAAAAGTCGAGCATGCATATCATCCTTGATGTGCATATACATACATGCATTCATACAAATAGAAGCAAATGAGTAAAGAGCTCAGACTAGAGATAGTGTGACGAGTGTTCTCGATAGGGGTAGATGATGATTGCGCATGTATGCATATTGTTATCGTAACATTCAACATTAAGTAATAATCAGAGAGAAATAGATGATAGCTTGTGGTAGAGTATTGTATTGGATAGGGTAGTAGATGAGGAGTTTGAAGCAGAAAAGTTGTAGGACAATCAAAAAGAGATAGGATACACACGATTTGGTGGATCAATCGGTATGTGAGGAAGATAAGTTCAAGATAAATCATCTATAGTGCATTGGTGTATGTGTGAACAATGTACTCTAGTATCATGTAAAATATTTAATATATTGCTTGAGATTAAATAGAGTTATATGTGGTATATACATTTTGAAAAAAAAGAGTTACTAATGAAGAAAAAATAAGAGTATGTAACTACATGATACATACATGATGGAGCATTACTATGTTTCTGAGAACCTTGTTATGCTCAATTATTGTCTTCAATCAAAGCTCATACTTTAATTACGTTCCTCAAGTAGTTTTTTTCTTCAAACTTCTATTGTCATTTTTAATATTTAAGATGTCTTAAAAATCTAAATCTCAAACATGTATGTTATCTCAAATGATACTACAAACTTTAAAAGGAATTGACCGGTGAGATCAGTTTGTCTTCGGCCAGAGGCGGAGCTGCTGCTGGGGCTGAGTGGGGCTGGAGCCCACCCGGCCCCACCTAGCTAGGTACTTAGCAAAAGAACTCTTTTGACAAACATCACTTCCCTCACAATCATATTTGTAATAACTAACCCGGCTAACAACATAATAAAAAGTAAAATACACTAACCAGTTGAATTACTTATAACACTTAGATTGCAAATGGTGTCACACTGCTCTTATTGTGCCTGACCATGGGTGTCGACGTTTGTTACCGACAATAATGAAAAGGAGGCTACGCGCTGGACCCAAACTCGATGGTAGCACAAGAACACCCGATGTATCTGAGTTCGGGCTCTCACGGCGGAGATAATACCCTAGTCTGTGCTCTCGAATTATATGTGGCTAGCTAATAGGCGATGAGATGTTACATCTTCGCCCCGTCCCTCTCCTTCTCCCCACCCCCTTTATATAGCGGAGGGCGGTTACAAAGGAGAGTCCTAATCGGTTACAAGGTGGACATTATATCTCTTTCCTAATACGTTTAATATGATAATGGATAGGATTATAATTGTATCCTCCCTAAGTAGGGTCGGTTTCTATCTTCTGGGTTTCCTTGCTGCGCATGGCAACCTGCCTCTTGGGCAATACCCATCTTCATGCGATCGGCTTGGCCTATCCCCTTGGGTGGTCCTCACGACTGCCATGCAGATACCCGGGGTCCATATACTCCACAGTAGCCCCCGAGTGCTTTGCGATCGAATTGCCGCCTTCCTGGTCGCAGCTCAACTGAGTCAAGCTTCATACCGAGTGCTTCTAGTTCTTGATGTAGTTTCCCGACTTGTTTTTCTTTCCAGCCGAGTGCCCATTGTAGGCAAAGAGATCGTGAAGGACTCAATAGAGCTCCACGCGTTGAATTATATCCGACTGTTGCGGCGTACAGTTGGTGGCTCCTCATGGGGTATACCGTATTCCAAACGATATACAGAAGTCAAAACGCTTTTCCCGCTCAAGGCGAAATTTAGCGCCGCTTCCTTTAAATTCATTAAATCCGCCGGTTCTTGATGTAGTAGCCACGAAATCATGTATATGCAGAACTTAGGCAATGTAAAACCATTCACTTTCGGATGTGGTGTCCATTGGTTTATATATAATTTTAGAGTTTTTACTCCTTTTCCTTATTGATTTTGAATTCATCAAGTGGTTTGACTCTTCTTTTGTTTAAGCACTCGCCCGACAAATATAGCCCCGAGCGCCGGAGTCGGCTCATGGCCCTCTTTCCGTGCACGCATTTTGGGTGACTAAAGTTCGCCGTTCATGGGGTCAGAGCTTCACAACTCGGAATCGACGCACTCGGATTCATTTGCAATCGTTAAGTAAAGGGAAAAAAAACAACTCAGAAATAGATGTGCGCATGCGCACACTATTAGGTGTAACCCCCGACTTACTGCTTAGTTGAGAATCAACTAAGTAGCAAGTCAAGAGGAAAGTCGCAAACGAACAGTATTTCTTAATGTAGGAAACAATAAACAACCCAAAGAGTGTTGCGCATGCGCAACACTATTAGGTGTAGCTCCCGACTTACTGCTTAGTTGAGAATCAACTAAGTAGCAAGTCAAGAAAGCCAATAATTTTATAATGACATAATTTGAGTAAACAGTGACTTAGCTGCTTTATGCTCCATGTGTTGTTGACGATCGTGTCGTCCTTGCTCGTGGCGCAGGCATAGGATTGCAGTCGAGCCGAAGGTGGCGCTCGGGGCGCAGGCGTAGGCTCGTGGTCGTGCCGAAGTTGGCGCTCGGGGCGCAGGCGTGGCTCGTGGCCGTCAGCGGTATGGCGCTAAATGGCGCAGCGTGGCTCGTGGCGCGCCGAAAGTTGGCGCTTCGGGCGCGGCGTGGCTCGTGGCCGTCGCCGGTTGGCGCTTCGGGCGCGGCGTGGCTCGTGGCGTGCCGGTTGGCGCTTCGGGCGCAGCGTGGCTCTTGGCCGTGCCGGTTGGCGCTTCGGCGCGGCGTAAACTCGTGGCGTGCCGGTTGGCGCTTCGGGCGCAGCGTGGCTCGTGGCCGTCGCGCCGGTAAGCGCGCGTGGCGCGGCGTGGCTCGTGGCCGTCTGCCGGTATGGCGCTCGTGGCGCGGCGTGGCTCATGGCCGTCGCCGGTTGGCGCTTCGGGCGCGGCGTGGCTTCGTGGCCGTCGCCGGTATGGCGCTAAATGGCGTAGGCGTGGCTTCGTGGCGTCGTGCGGTATGGCGCTCATGGCGCAGCGTGGCTCGTGGGCGTCAAAGATTGGCGCTTCGGCGCGGCGTGGCTTCGTGGCCGTGCAGTATGGCGCGTGGCGCAGCGTGGCTCGTGGCCGTGCGGGTTGGCGCTTCGGCGCGGCGTGGCTCGTGGCCGTGCCGGTATGGCGCTGTGGCGCGGCGTGGCTCGTGGCCGCGCCGGGTTGGCGCTTCGAAGCGCAGCGTAGCTCGTGGTCGTGCAGTATGGCGCTCGTGGCGCAGCGTGGCTCGTGGCGTCGGGTTGGCGCTTAAGCGCAGCGTGGCTCGTGGCGTCGCGAAGTTGGCGCTTCGCGCAGCGGCGTGGCTCGTGGCGTCGCCGAGTATGGCGCTAAATGGCGCGGCGTGGCTCGTGGCGTGCGGGTTAGCGCCGGGCGCAGCGTGGCTCTTGACCGTGCGGGTTGGCGCTTCGGGCGCAGCGAGGCTCGTGGCGTCGCAGCCGGTTGGCGCTTCGGCGCGGCGTGGCTCTTGGCCGACTTAGTCCTAATAGAGGCTTGAGTTGCTTAATTAGTGGAAACACATCACTAGCCGAGTGACGAAGCTCCTGAGTTGTTGTAGCAACAAAAAAGGCAAAGAGGGTCGAATTTGGCAGTCTGACCCGAGTTCGAATAATCGATTTAATCGATCGGGGGCGCCAGTTTATTGCCTCCATGCATTATATGTGTCGCTTAATACCGACACCAAAATAATTTCTGAAACAATAATCGTGAAGAAATTTAAGTAGTATCTTTTTGCAAAAATTACCCGAGTGATCCGAATAATTTTTAAACCACTCGGATATATATATAAAAATTAAGCTGCATATTTAAATGCATAATTTAAATATTAGAAAGACTTAGTGTTAGCTCGCCGTCTAATCTTGGCACGGTTCCGAGTGGTCGGATGGTCGAGCCCGAGACGGACACTGGTGAAAACTCCTCGAGGTGGCCCCGCTGGTGAAAGCTCGCGACGCAGACTTCTCCACGAGCATATATGGCAGGCCCGAGAACCGTGGCGTCTTGGCCTTGATTCTTGCATCTCCGTGGCAAGCCCGGAGATCAGCACGCCACGCTAGCTTCCCTACCGTAGTCGGAGTACTTGAGGCGAATTTCTTCACGCCTTTGGAGTAGCTCGCCCACGTCATCTTGCTTTTGGGACACGCCGCCAGAGCTCCGGATATTTTGCATGCAATCACGCCACGCCAGGACGCCCAAAGAAGAAACAAAATTCTAGCCACCGGAATCACACGTGGGACGCCACGTGTGCATGGAAGCTTCTTGTCGAGGAGAGAAAAACTTAACGCTAGAAATCTCGGGCCACCCAAGAAGAAACTCGGTAGAGGAGAAACAAAAAGCGCGCGAGGAGTTCTAGCCACCACCAAAAAGCCCTAGTCAAGATGAAAAACGGCCATCACAAACCACGAGAAAAAGCTAGACTTCCGTCAAGATTGCCATCAAGCTCGCCGAGATTGATCTTAGCGCAACCCCTACCGCGCGCAGCTAACCGCCGTCGTTGTTACTGACAATAATGAAAAAAAAAGGCTACGCTACTGGACCCAAACTCGATGGTAGCACAAGAACACCGATGTATCTGAGTTCGGGCTCTCACGGCGGAGATAATACCCTAGTCTGTGCTCGAATTATATGTGGCTAGCTAATAGCCGATGAGATGTTCTGTCTTCCCCTTCCCCGTCCTCTCCTTCTCCCCCCCCCCTTTATATAGCGGAGGAGGCGGTTACAAAGGAGAGTCCTAATCGGTTACAAGGTGGAGATTATATCTCTTTCCTAATCTGTTTAATATGATAACGGATAGGATTACAATTGTATCCTCCCTAAGTAGGGTCGGTTTCTATCTTCTGGGTTTCCTTGCTGCACATGGCAACCTGCCTCTTGGGCAATACCCATCTTCATGCAGTCGGCTTGGCCTATCCCCCCTTGGGTGGTCCTCACGGCCTGCCATGCAGATACCCGAGATCCATATACTCCACAATGGGTCACCAAGTACTCGATTGGCTTGAGTAACTGTTTCGACTTACTATCTATTGATGAGGTGGCATTCAACTCTTCCTGAGTGAATTCCAACTCTGCATCTCTTTCTATGTGAAGAAGGTCTGACATTTTCTTGACAAAGTCTTCAATTTTGGCCTGCATCAATATATATACACACACAGACAGACACATACATATATACGTATATATATATGATTGGTTATTTGTAGCGACGTCATAGTAGGTTGTTTTTCATGCCATGGTGGTCTGGTGGTCTTGTCTCGTTGCAGTCACGTTTTTATGCAGACACGCAGAGCCCCTCTTTTTGAAACTTTTTAGCTCCGCCACTGTCTTCGGCGAATTGACCGATGAATCACCGGTGTGAGAGAGGTGAGGAAAGTTGCGTTTAGTAGGACGAGCTACATGAGGGAGAAAGGTCGTACTAAGCTGCGAGAGAGTGTAGCCACACGAGTTGTTAGACGAGTGGGATCAAACAGCTGTTTAATGTACCGCCGGAAACGGATGTGATACTGTAGCGTTTTGCATCATTTCTGATTCAAGTACGGAACTTCATCTAAGGCTGGTAGCTTGATTTCTCTACAGTGCGTCAAGTTTGCGACTCTGCATAGGTGGGCCTGAAGCTACACGTATCGCCAGATTAATTTCGAAGCAAATTTGATTGACCCGTAGGGATCAGCTGTAGGATTATAGTGCGGGCGCTGAAAGCTAGCCATCGAGTGATGGCATTTTTGCTTAACGTGTAAGCCTAAGCAAGCAAGGTTTTAGTGGGCGTGTCACTAGCATGTGTCACCTGCAACTAGTTAATCATCGTGTCACACCCGCTAATCAAATCTCTGCCTCGCGGGTTCATTCTCTCGAAAGATTATTTTGGTAATCGCCAAATCAGGACGCCAAACAAACACATGTTTACCTGCCGGGACGTCCAAACCGGCGGAAACCGAGACGTCCACCTCGCAGAGGCCACTACAGTGCCGCTATACACCGCTGTGTCCCGTCATCCGTGTGTCGGTGCCGCCCGCCGGCCGAAAGTATCTCGGATAGAGCGGAGGCACACGGAAATGCTCTGCTTTGATGCGTTTTAGCGGCGAGCGGGGCCGGTTGATGGATAGCCGGCTGCGCGTGGTTTGGCGGGTGGGGGGCAAGGCGTGGCGTGAAACCGTGAGAACGGTGTGCCGCCGAGTGATTGCTACGGTGCGGCGCCACGGGCGGTCGTGCGGGCGTTCGCGACCGGCCGAGGGCAACGCGACAGGGTGCGACGCGGCAGCGTTTGCGCGGTTGCAGGTAAGGCAACGGTCGCGCGCGTGTGGGCGGGCCGGCGGTTGGTTGGCCCCGAGTGGGACTGGGAGCCGCGGCCCATGGCCCAATAGTAGCGCAGCATCCAATCGAGTCAGTGAACCACGTGCACGCAAGATTGGGGCAGGCAAAAAAACTTGTGAGGCTCGAAACAAAATTTTTTCTATTATAATAGTTAATAGATTTAAAATTTAAAAAGTTAATGATGCTCGGTTCGATAACAGTTCGTTAGCTTGAATTTAAAATATCTATTTAAATAATAAATAAAATCAACTTATGTTGAAGTATGTTAATTCGATAGAAACTCAATAATAACTCGTTACTCCGGATAGCCAGCCCTACGCGAGATACACCAGAGGAGGAACGGAAATTTCAAAACGCACAAGGAGCAACGAGAGGAGGTTCAAAACCTCGATCTTTTGTTTGCGCCCGTTTCAAAAGTAGGTTTGAGATCGGTTCATCGGATAAGAGGGCGCAACAAATGCATGTGGTTTCTTCTTTAATACAATGACGCGTAAATCTCGAAGAAAAAATACATATGGCTAGGGTAAAGTCCTAGACGATCGATCCATATAAACAGAAGTGCACTAATGCATATGCACGGCAATGACGGCATTAGGAAACGAACTAACCGTCAAAAGTTTCCAGGGCCAATGAACTCGTACGAGGTCCACAATTTAAGTTCGCGGCGAAACCAGATAAGACATTAACGAGTGTAGAAATAGGGAGAATAAACACTGGTCAGAAACAAAAGCTAGGGGCGGATGGGGAAAGATAACAGAGAGGAGGGAGAGATGGAGGAGTACACTTTTTAACCTTTTTTATGTTGCACGCTTCCATAGCAGCAGCAGTAGTGGTCTAGTAGACTAGAGGGGGCAAGCAAGGCACCCGGCCAACCCCTGTTACAACGCAACAAACAGGAGGAGAGACAAACAAAGAAGCACGAACCACGAGCGAGAGAGCAGAGCGGAGAGGACCCAAGAAGGTAGAGGAGGGGAGGGCACGGCTGCCACAGGCACAAGGCCGCTCGCTCATTCTCCCAACTCCTCCCTGTTCCATACGCACACAAGCGAGCGCACCACCAACTCATCTCATCTGGTTATTTGATCCAGAGCTGCCCCAGGGCCCAGATCGCGCCGAGAGGAGCGCACTATTATGTGCGAGTAGGTAGATGAGGGCGGCGCCCTTCCGTGCAGAGGGGAACGGGGCAGTAGAGCTCGCGGGAAGCATAGAGGCGCTGCTTTCGCCGGAGAACAAGGGCGGTGGGAGGCTACTGGTGGAGCCGACGTCGGTGCTGGACTGCAGATGGAGCCCAAGCCCGCCCAACTCCGCATCGACGCTCTCTTCGTCCCTGGGCGGCGCCGCCGCCGCTAATTCTACCGGCGTGGCGACGGTTTCGGATAGCAGCGCCGCCGCCGCCAGAGCCACCAAATGGGCGGCCCCCGGCGAGCAAGGTGGCGGCGGTGGCGGTGGCGGGAGGAAGGAGGAATGGGGAAGCGGTGAGCTGCCGCCCATGCCGGGGGCCCTGGATGTGGGGTTCGTCGGGGAGGAGAGTTGGGACGCTATGCTCGGCGACGCCGCGGCGGCCGCCGGGCAGGAGCAGACATTCTTGAACTGGATCATGGCAGGCCCCGGCGACATGGAGACGCCGGCGCCGGCGCTCCAGCTGCAGCAGCAGCTTCTCGGCAATGCTGCTGGGTTCGGGTTACCGGCCGCGGACCCACGTGGATCCTCGCTGCAGCGTCACCCCGGTGGCATCGCCTCGCCCGCGGTGCTCGCCCCCGACCTGTCGTCCTACGGCGCGAGGTCGCTCACCAGCATCAACGGCATCAACAGCGGGGCCACCCCCACTTTTGGCCTCTTCTCGCCTGAAGCGGCGCTCCAGCTGCCGCCGGCGACGACTATGCCTTTCCACGACGGTGCTGACATAAAGCCCCCTTTTCTTGGCGTGCCGTCGCCCAGTCTACTCAACCAGCACCAACCGACGTCGGCCTCCACCTCCTTCATGCCGCTCCCCTCCTTGCCAGACCATCAAAGGCAGCCACTTCTCCAGCCACCGGCGAAGCGCTACCACTCCATGCCCGACAACCTCTTCCTCCTCCAAAACCAGCTCCAGCCGCCACCGCCGCCGACGCAATGCCTCTCCTTCCCACCACTACATAACACTACGCCCTTCCAGCTTCGGCCTTCGCCGCAACCACCGCAGAGCGTGATGAAGACAACTGCGGCGGCGCAGCAGCAGCAACAGCTCCTGGACGAGCTTGCTGCGGCGGCGAAGGCCGCCGAGGTCGGCAACTCCATCGGCGCGCGAGAGATATTGGCGCGGCTCAATCAGCAGCTTCCCCCAATTGGGAAGCCTTTCCTCCGCTCCGCCTCCTACCTCAAGGAGGCCCTCCTCCTCGCGCTCGCCGACGGCCACCACGGCTCCACCCGCCTTACGTCTCCTCTCGACGTCGCCCTCAAGCTCGCCGCGTACAAGTCCTTCTCCGACCTCTCGCCCGTGCTCCAGTTTGCAAACTTCACGGCCACCCAGGCTCTTCTCGACGAGATCGCCTGTACAACTGCGTCTTGTATCCACATCATTGATTTCGACCTTGGTGTTGGCGGCCAGTGGGCTTCGTTCTTTCAGGAGCTCTCTCACCGCCGTGGCACTGGGGGTGTGTCCTTGCCGATGTTGAAGCTCACAGCCTTCGTCTCAGCTGCCTCTCACCACCCGCTTGAGCTGCATCTTACTCGGGATAACCTCTCGCAGTTTGCTTCTGACCTTGGCATTCCATTTGAATTCAATGCCATCAATTTCGATGTCTTTGATCCCATGGAACTCGTTGCTCCAACAGCCGATGAGGTTGTTGCGGTTAGCCTCCCGGTTGGTTGCTCAGCTCGCACTCCACCACTCCCAGTAATGCTTCAGTTGGTGAAACAGCTTGCTCCTAAGATTGTGGTGGCTATTGACCACGGCAGTGATCGGGGTGACCTCCCATTTTCGCAACACTTCTTGAATTGCTTCCAATCTTGTATGTTCCTTCTTGACTCACTTGATGCTGCTGGCACTGACGCGGACGTTGCCAGCAAGATCGAGTGGTTTCTGATTCAGCCAAGAGTGGAGGATGCAGTACTTGGGCGCCGTAGAGCTGACAAGGCAATGGCATGGCGGACAATGTTCGCATCAGCAGGGTTTGCACCAGTGCCACTTAGCAACCTCGCGGAGGCCCAGGCTGACTGCCTCTTGAAGCGGGTGCAGGTCCGGGGCTTCCATGTGGAGAAGCGTGGAGTGGGTCTCGCACTCTACTGGCAGCGCGGTGAGCTTGTGTCCGTCTCGGCATGGCGATGCTGATCACACCTACCTCGTCCATCATCATTCCTACACCATTTGCAGGCATGTTTAACTCTAGTAATATGCATTTTGTCTTGCAATTAAAGCATTGCAAAGAAATTATCGTCTTGGTTGTTGCACACCTCGGATTGCCTTGATACTGTTGTTTATTAGCTAGGCCTAATGGATTTAGTAATCTTGCTGTGGGTATCTCTATAGTGTAACGTGTTGGTCTAGGGTCTTACCACGCTGTTCTTGCTCTCGGCTCAGTTGGCCATTGTCATGTACTTCGAAACATTCCAGTGTGAGTAGTGAGGATAATTTGGCACATTGAATGGCCTTATGATGTAGCACTAGTGTTTATTGGGTGCTGTTTTTGTTCTTTCGGCAATACTTCACTGATTAATTTTTCTTGATTGTATTCTAAAACTGTTAATCATCCAGACTTAATAACCAAATTGGATGGTTTGTCAAACTGCTCGATCTGATGACCAATAAATTGATGTATGAATCTGTCTAAAGCACACATTGCAGAGACATGCTGCAAAGGCTGTAACAAACTACGTGTTCGCAAAGACAATTTTTGCTTTCAAATACAAATCACGACGTTGTGCAAGTGCTGATTTTGGGTATTTGTGCAATATCATTGTTACTAGTGTTTATTGATTCAATTAATAAAAAAAGTAGATATTATGCTTTGTAATTTGGCCAAAATTGAACATTTGATTATTAACGATGAGGCATTTGGTGTAAATTGTGTATATCAAATTTTCAGCTGATTAATTGCGGCTAGAGAGGCACATATGGGCTGTGGAAGATTCTTGATACTTCATTCAAATTCTAGATTTGTAGTCCTGGATATTATCAATTGATATCACTACGCTAGATGATTTTGAAACAAAAGGCACATGGCAGTGTGAACGCTGTCCATTTCTATGAAAGAAACAGAGAATATAAAGGATGTCTAGGGAGTGGGTACTCTTGTTGTATTTGCTGATTTGCTGAACATCTGAGGTATGCAAGATAAGCAATTCCTGGGGTCATGCTGTTATATTTCCACAATAGACTAAGTCGTCGATACAGCATTATGATGATAAATATTTGTCCTAACTTGTGAAGTATACGCTTGAATGGGCTATACTATTCAAAAAAAAAAATGAACACGAGCGGTTCAGATTTTGTTTGTCCTTGTTCCTACCTAAAGCATAGTAGTTCTAATATGTGTATTAGCTTTATTTGAAGATTCAAAGAGTAACTCCCGGGAAGCAGAGCACAAGGACAGGCTGATCATTTTAAAGGCCTTATTTTTAATCGATAAATTGTCTTGTTAAATTCCACGAGCTTACAAATGTTGATGATGCGCAAAAAGTTGTTTGTTTCCTAATGCCATTTAGATGCCGTTTGGAACGCCGCAAATTTTCCTTAATCCTGCGGGGATTGAACAGTCTCCTGTGGAGGTCCTGCGAAATTTCTTGCGTTCCAAATGGGGCCTTAAGGACGGTTGTGTTTTAGCCTCAAGCAGCTGGAAGTTGGTGTGTTTGATTGGTAGCGGCGATTTGGTTGTATTTTCGGTATATAGGTAGCAACTCTTGGCTGTGATTTTTGTTCATTTCAAACTTTTTTTAAAAAAGAAGTGCTACTGTGCAACTTTGATGAACTCATTGGTTTGTCTTTGACCAAAAAAAAAAAGGGATTGTCCATCCCACTGTTCGATCTGTGTGAAACTATGAATAGAACACTGGAGAAATAGTAAGTATTGGTGGAAACATGTGGATCTGTAAATCTGTCCTCACACTTGATAACACGATTCAGCTACTATTGCTACATGAGATCAATGTTACTGTCTAATCTCCCAAAAAAGCCACTTGCTTGCATACTGGTTATTGTATATCGCTTTTGCTCATAACAGTGTCATCCATTCCCCCAGTTACACACCATCATCGCTTGTTCAAACTAAAGCATAGCCACTACTGGTGAGCGACTTTGAATTGACTGTCACCCTCACAATAGAAACCTCTTGCTATTTGCCCTCACCTGTTCCATACTTATCTTCTGACCCATCATGTGGTGTACCCTACTTTTGCTGTTCCCTTGTTAATTGAACTTGTTCAGCTGTAGTGTCTACTACTATGTGCAAATCTACAGGCCTGATCTGTGGACCACCGCGGCGACGGTGGCACCGCAACCGCACACCCACTGCATGTGGTCCCTCACTGTTCATCCATACTTTGCATGCACTTGCAATGTACAGAGTCCTGTTCCTGATTAATTAAGCATGGATAGACAGTACACCGTACCTGTATTTCTAGGGCCTATTTCATCTTCTTGACCTCTCACATGGCCTGTGTCCCTCCAGCGTGCTGTGAGCCCTGTTTGGCCATTCTGCCTTCATGAATCATGATATCCTGTCCCTAGGTTGGCCCCTTCCAGCTTAAAAAAAAAACTGTGCATCGGTTTATCAATTCAGAAGCCGGTCGTTTCTCTTGAAGCTTGCAAACAAATCTAGGATTTCAAAATCTCGAAAGGCTCCATGTTACAGGTTGTGATGGCCTGATGGGTGAGTTAGTTCCCTGTCTGTGCTGCCTCACATTTTCTGCGTGAGAACGTGCTATCCGATCATGAGTCTGACAGATCATTTTCTTTAAGCAAACACAAGTGATGGCTAGTCTTGTAGTAGTATTTGTTTATGCTGCGATGTACCCCTGTTGCTCCCTACCTTTCCCTCCCAATGTTGCAGTCTCTCCTCTGTCTCAGACATGTATCTTTCTCTCTGCTGCCCTGCCTGCCTGTTGCATGCATTGCATTTGCATTAGCATATGCATGTACCTCTCCTTGCCACTCTGGAGGCCACCAGGCTGGGGCTAAAGTTGCTTACTTGCTCGTTGCTGACTTTTCTTAAGCCGAGGAGTTAAGTGCCGACCAACCCTTGAATTCTTTTAAAGCTCCCCCCTCTGCTCTTCTGGCTTGCTGCTTTCATCAGAGGTGCACTGGGGACTGGGGGTTGCTTTGCTTTGTAAATAGCCAGACGAGCTGTCCGTCCTCCTCTCTGCAGTGCATTGTACATCAAGGAAACAGGCTCAAAAACTCGCAGGTCATCTACAGCAGCTGCATTTTAGGCTTCCATGCCCCTAACCAAATCCTTCTCAAATCTCATGTCTGAAATCTCACGGCCTCTCGGACCAAACTTAGCTAAGCAATGCAAGCGGTGTATAAACTACATGAAGATGCACGCAATCGTTTGGTTACCGCCATCGAATCATCACGAGAAATTCTCGATCAGAACCTTATGCCGCCTCGTGATGCGCGAGCGCAACCGACGCGTCGTCGTCGGAGGCAGGGAGGGGAGCCCTCCCTCCGGGGGGACGTACGGGAGATTACGTGCGTTCACTCACCCCCACATATCGTGGAGTGGAGCAAGGGTCCAACCATCGAGGAGAAGAGGTACTGAGGTAGATATCTATATCTATCTTAGCTCTCTGTCTCGCTATATGCACCGGCAGGCACAGCAACGAGCCGTGCATCAGTCAGGTCCCTAGCAAGGTGCGGGGTCCAAACACAAAGGCGACAAGGAGGACCACCACCACATCCACGCCACTGTTGCACACTACTCAACTTCGTCTCACCCGTCACCTCGCGCCAGTCACCGAATCCATCTCGTCTCTCGGCTCAGCGGCATGTGATCCTCCCACGGTGCAGCCATGGGATCCCGGGCCAGCCCTCGGCCGCACCGCGCGCGCACAGTTGGATGGCGGCTGCCCGGCAACCCGCGCGATGGACGACGTCGATAACGCGCCAAGGTAGGAGGCC
Organism: Guadua angustifolia; assembly: GCA_036346375.1. Taxonomy (NCBI): domain Eukaryota; kingdom Viridiplantae; phylum Streptophyta; class Magnoliopsida; order Poales; family Poaceae; genus Guadua; species Guadua angustifolia. Next base: position 12,647,015 of record CM070507.1, on the reverse strand, counting down.
ACCAGTGACGTAACGGTGAGGAGGCGTGGGGCTGCTGTCCCAGCGCGGCCCAGGTAGGAGGCCACCAGTGACGTAACACGGTGAGGAGCGCTGCTGTCCGGCGCGGCCGGTGCATGGATGGCGGCTGCCCGGCAACCCGCGCGATGGACGACGTCGATAACGCGCCAAGGTAGGGAGGCCACCAGTGACGTAACACGGTGAGGAGCGTGGGGCTGCTGTCCCGGCGCGCCGGCGGGACTGCGGCTGTGGCTAGCTTGTGACGCCGGCGTGCTGTGGGGCCGCGCGGCGCGCTGCTTTGGATGGACGGGCGGCTTTTGGGGACCGAACGCGGCGGGGACCCCGGCTGTGGCTAGCTTTTGCCGGAGGGGCCGGCGCGCTGCTTTGGAGCTTCACCGGATGGATGTGAAGACCACTTTTCTAAATGGTGATTTGGATGAAGAAGTGTATATGAACCAACTCAAGGATTCTTGGTTCCGAGAAAAGAAAATTTGGTGTGTAAATTAAAGAAATCAATATATGGGTGAAACAAGCTTCGACAATGGTATATAAAGTTCAATGATACCATTTTGAACTATGGTTTTGTAGAAAATACCGTTGATCGGTGTATCTACATGAAGGGCCGGCGCGCTGCTTTGGATGGACGGACGGAGACGGACCCAAACCGAACCGAACCAAACCAAGCCAAACGACGCGAAAAAGAAGGGATGCGAAAAACTGCACGAAACGATCCGATTCGATTGCGCTAGCCTCGATCGCGATTTGCGAGCTTTGTCATCTTGTTGCACCGATTCGATTGGATTGGTCATTCGGTATTGGTCTGGTCTAGGCTAGGCCGCTTCGTTTTCCCACTGCTCGATTGCACTCGATGGGTATGGTACAACGTGATCGAAACCAAAAAAAAAAAAGGCTTCGATGGGGCACAACGTGACGCGGTGTAGTGTAGGGCAGGGCAGGACTGCGGGCGCACGGGGTTGTTTTGTCGTGAGAGAGTGCTGTTATGATATGTTTCGGCCCCTGCCACTGCCAGGTCCACTTGGCAGGGCCTGTTCGTTGCTCCTGCAGCCTTGCAATAATGCAACTCCTCTCCATGTGGTCGAGCAGAGCGTGAGGCAGCTAGAGCTAGCCATGGATGGATGTGCTGCCACTGGTGTTTGGAGACCTTGAGAGGACAATATATCTATCTTGTGTAATGCTGTGCCTTACCTGGCCTGTGGGCAATGCACATTCGGAAGAGTGCGGCGATGGGAAAAGCCGAAAGCACCCAACGGAGTTTCCTTGTTGGCAAGGGAAAGGGAAGGGAATATTGAGTTGCACGTCGATGGTAGGTTCACCCAAAAGTGACGGTAAAAGATGGGAATTCACTTATACTTCAACACTCTCCTCACGCAGTGCTCCTCGAGCGCCAGAACGTGGAATAGAAATAGCTGCAATTATTTTTTTTTAAATTGCGCCAACCGGTCTTGAACTCGAGACCTCTTGGCTCATCGATCATATTGAGTTGCATACACCACCCAATTCACATAAAACTAAAGCGATGAGAAAAGATAAAGGAAGGGAAGATGGAAGAAGCCATAGCATAGTAGCATCATAGCATGTTGCTTGCATCGAGAAATCTCTCTCATTGTTGCTGAGATGTGGGCCATCTAATCTGTTCGTATACTAATTAATATACATTCGTACGTGCGGTGTCAAGTGTCGGTGATCGACAAGGCAATGCACGGGGTTCTGAAATGGCTCACACTGCGCGGTGGTACAGCCTACGTACTCGCATCAAAATGTTCAATGCAGCCAGGTCACTTCAGTAAGACCATGACTGCATGAGTGTGCATGTTTCTGATGATTCCTTTTTTTTTTACCGAAATCCTTCTGCACTTTATTTTACCTACACGAGATATGAAAACTGTTGACTTTCTGTGACAGAGACATGAGATGAGCCTCATCCGTAATATACTCACTCCGTTGCTAAATAGTTCTTGCACTTCTGACAAGTACAACTATAAAAGATCGGATTACATTTTTTTTATTATATCTTTAAATAGTGTGTCTCATCTAGTCATGATAGTTAATGATATTGAAAATAGTTAAAAGGAGATCTAGTCATGATAGTAAATAATATTGAAAATAGTTAAAAGAAGAGAGGTATAGAAGAAAAAAAGATAAAAATACATCTAAAATTGTAGAACGATGTGTATTCAGAAATAAAATTTAAAAGATAAAATGGCGTGTATCCGAGAATAGTGGGAACAGCTCTCAATGGGACGCCAGCGGAAAAAGAGGCGGCAGAAGGCGTCGACCACGACAAAAGCTCATTCAGCATGCAGTGAGTGCATCAGGGATGCCCACAAATGGCAAAGCTTCTCATGCTTATATTAGTTCCAAATAGCCCCAGCTAAATGCATGCGTGCCCTCTGCGGCTTTTTTTTTTCTCTTTCTGTGAGGAACGCAGGCGAGAGTCGAGACTTTTATTGACTGCTTAGAAACAAAGGTACATGAACAATCTCTGGTGGATCGAGCAGCCACACATACCGACTCGGCTCTAGAGAACACACACTTTTCTAGCAAGCCTATGCGCTTCACCATTCGAGTCCCTGCCTTCATGATAAAAACCAACGGTTTCCAGCACCTCAGAACGAGTTTTAACTTCCTGGAGGATCATACTATGAGGGCTGATGATATCCGTAGTTCTCAGGTTTTTTAATTACCTCCAAAAAATTAATCTGAAGCAATCCTGCATTTCCGAATACTGCAGTCAAAAGCTAAAGAAATAGCTTCATTGCAGGCCTGAGCTTCTAGTGATGCCGGATCTGTAAGGCCATCAAAAACAACTGCACTTGCTGCAACATATCGGCCATCACCATCTCTCTACATAAGGCTCCCACAGCTCCTTACTTCCCTGACCTCGAGATAGCACCGTCCACACTAATTTTCATCAAACCCTGAGGAGAATGAACCCGTTTCGGACTAGTACCCTCTGGAGCTAGCTACTAGTGTCTGTTCTGTTCTTTGTTAGGGCTGCTTGTGCCTCCCAGCCATGTACTACAGTATTACTGTGAGTTTTTTTTTACCGTGTTATTAATTTCGTCTCAGTCTTTGTCAGTCACACACCTTATAGTCAAAATTGTTAGTGTTGATCTCGAGCCAAGTCAATGGCTTGACCGAGTCTTTAGGGGCCTAACTGCCCACGTCTCCCTGATCAGGGGAGACAACTGTATAACCTCTGGCCTGATCCCAGGTCACCCCGAGTATATGAGAAAAAGGGAGTTTCCTCTCTGTAGGGTTGCGAGATTAGGAACCCTAAGACACCTACTGATCAAGGTTAGCTCGGGAGTGCCACTGAAGACCAAGGCCAACTACCGGCCCTCCATGTGTCGGTGACCCTCTTCATCTCTGCTCGAACTAGAAGGGCAACAGGGAAGGACACACACGGGAGGGATACAGGACTCCCTTCCTTCTTCATCCTCTACTTCTTCTCCGACCGGACGTCAATGGCGTCTTCGTCAACTAGCTCCAACCCGAAGGTATTTACCCAAAGACCCGCATCTATGTGTTAATCTAGGCACTAAGATCCAATTAGATTCCATCAATGGTATCAGAGCAAGTGTTAAAGTGCCTAAACCTAACGCAAGATGTAGAATCCTTTCGGGCTTTTGTCTCCAACCCGAAGGTATTTACCCAAAGACCCGCATCTATGTGTTAATCTAGGCACTAAGATCCAATTAGATTCCATCAAAAATATCAGCATAAACACATCCACAGTTTAGATGTACATATTAATAGGAGAGGCCCTTTTTAAATTGACCTTGTATGATCCATGAATCTCTATGACGAGGAATGATGCCTTCCAAAGAAAAAGGAAAAAAAAACAAAGAGGAATAAAGCACGCAGAATTGCATTGGACACAACTGTTTATATAGAGGACATTTCCTTCTAACCTAGGAACATAATCCTAGAAGGAAATATAGACGGACTAAGACTTAGCTACCTGAAGTGTCGAACTAGACTAGAATTCTGGTTGGTAAGATAAGAAGCATACAACAAATTTTTACAAAACAACTCTCCAAAAAGTTTATGCCTTTCATTTTAGCTTTTCAGGGGAATAATTACGAACATAAAGGTAATGAAACTGTCGAGTAAAATACAATACACGCGTCCTGTACTAACGGAAAAAAGAGCTCCCTTGTCCTTATCAACGAACACTACATGCATGCTTTTGGTCATTTGATCCAAGAAAAGAGAAAAGAGATATAAAGTCAGGAGAATCTTAAAGGGAGCATATCATGTGCTGAGTAGGAGAGTTGGTGAAAGCAAAAAGTTTCAACCCAACTAGAAAAAGTTTCAAAATTTTTTAAAAAATCATGGATGTACATCTCAGCTTACCCAATCTCAAGTTTGTCTTTTAAACTCTTAGCACAGGACAAATTTGATCATGAAATTTTATATGTAGATAGGGTAAGCTGAGATGTACATCCATGATTTTTTTCAGAATTTTTTGAAACTTTTTCTAGTTTGGTTGCACCGTGGTTTCACCAGCCTGTCTGATTGCACAGGATATTTTTCCATCTTAAAGTGGTCGTGTACATGTATGCAATGTAAGGGGATCCAAATCCGAGTACTTATATGTACAACAACTAAACGTCTATATAGCGCCAGCAATGCAAACGGTGCATATCTACGGTCGAGACCATTTCTTTTACTCGAACGTTCTCGTCGTCTGATGGGCCTCCACTTCTTATAAAGTGATACAATAATACAACCTTTCCCACTGAAAAAGAGGTGTAGAAAAAGAGAGAATTAAAGAACGGATATGTGTATGTATATACATGTGTATGTGTGTATACATATATATAGTATAATTATATATATAGTTATATATACATATACACACAAGTGGTGCATATATATATGGTCCATGCATACGGATCATGCATGAAGATACTATACTGGTGTATACCTCTCTTCATGCATAAGCTACCTCCTAGGAAAATATATAAATTCCAAACAAGACTAAAGTTGCATTGAACATGCATGCTGATCCACTAGACATGATCATGATGAACAAAGATACACCAGTACATCTTTTTTTCCGATCGATCAGTGAGAAAAGGAGGAAAGAAAGAAGAAAAGATTAAAGGGGAATGTGAACATGGGTGACAGCTCTCAGATATTTGTATTAGAACTATTGCAGTACTGTGTTTAGTGAGTAGTGATGCCTGCTGGAATATTGCTTTTAGAGATGTTAAGTACTGATAGCTACTTAGTGTGCTGCACACCGGCAGCTCTGAAGATCTATCTCCTAACTTAAGATTAGCTCAAAGCTACTAAAGCCACTATATGAAAATAAATTGTTATTCTGCATGAATTTCATCATTTGTGTGTATTAAGTGTTATACACATTGTATTGTGTAGTACCAGCAATGGCAACTGCAACAAGAAACAACAGTGGAAAGGTAGTAATGCAAACTATTTACATGAGGCCATTGGGAAGCCAAATGGGCCTAAAATATGTGGACTTTAGACTAGTGAATGTCACTGTGGAGAACAAGATTTGCCAACCAAACTCCATCTCAATGGATCATGAATGAAAAGTAGCAAAGCGTTTTGGCCTAGCTTTTAATTAAAGGCAAGTCCTGAAACCCTATGTCACGTCTGTGTCTCACATTGTGGAAGTTCTCAAGTAAAAGAGGCTACTGACGATGGTGGAACTGAAAAAAATTTCTAGGATGCACACATACTAATCTATAGTTTTGTACAATAATTTTGTAACATCATAAATCTAATACATAGTTCTAATGTCTTAAAAATCCAAAACCACTAAAATCGTAACCAATTTAATCAACAAATTTGTCCTACTTAAGAAGTGATCTTCACTACAGGGAAAAACAGTAATTTCAACAGCCAAAACCGTCCACCCTAGAGACAAAGCCGTCCACCATACGTAGGGTCGACAGCTGGCCGTCCACCCTAAGCCGCCGAAAGTAAGTGGTCGACCATAATATTAAATTCGGCGGGTGGGCTGTCCACCCTATTTATGGTCGACGGCCAGGTGCCGTCCACCCTAGTTATGGTCGACGGCCAGATGTCGTCCACCCTAATTAATTAAGATCTACAGCCAACAAATGCCGTTCACCCTAATTTCGTTTGCCACTGACAATTGGGCCCGGTGGCGACCATTGGGTGGACGGCCACATTTGGCGGTCGACCATAAATTATGGTGGATAGCTATTCTTTAGGCTGCCGACCCTAATGCCCCACAGTACCCCAATTCCAGGGTGGGATGGTTTGGCGCACTTTTTTCCGCTTAGGGTGGAGGGCTATTCTTTCGGCCGTCGACCTTAATCTAGTTTTGGTGGACGGGTTATTTTGGCCGTCTACCATATATTTGGCCGTGGAGAATAAGTACTTTTCCTGTAGTGCTTGTAGCGTTTCTTAAATTTTTAGAGGTGTCAGGGCCTTAGATCCGCCCCCAGGCTACTGATGTTGACAAAAGAGAAACCCAATAATGTCACGTATGTCTCACACTGTGGAAGTTCTCAAGCAAAAGAGGCTACTATACTGATGTTGATAAAAGAATGGGAAGAAAAGGATCGAAAAATAAAAGTGACATGCACTTGGAGTGGGTTATGGATTAGATAAGCAGGGGAAAACCCTACCTGGTTGGGCAGCCAAAAGGAAAAAGAAGGTGAAACTTTGCATGGGTTGTGATCACACGACCCTTTTGAGATGCCTCTGAAACCAAACGCCCTTTGGTGTTGTTCTCTGCATTTTTCTCGCAGTTTTTCAGAGTTTAGAAACTAAAAAAAAAGAGAGAGGTGTTTCCATACTTTTCTTTTTGATAGTTGCACAAATATTAAAACATAAATGAAGGGTAGATGGTGATTACTTACCCCTTCACTTGCTTCAAGATTTGTGCAACTTATATTGGGAGAAAAAGCATTGAAGCACTACTTTAAAAAAAGGACATGGTGCAATCAAATGCGCACTGATCACTACACAAATGCGCACTGATCACTACACAAGAGAATAATATCTATGTATTGAATCTAACAAAATTATTTTAAGACTAGATCTCTCGGCTATTTTGTTCTTTGCAGCACTTGATAAAAAAAATTGCCTGAAATCTAACCTATTAGGTGTCAAGGGATAAATTTGACAAATATTTTGCACAGTTTCCCGGCACAATTGAGAGCTTTTCCACAAAACTACAAAGGTTAGATGTCCAACCTATCTTAGACAAGGTAGGCACAAGGTTAGTAGGCTGGAAAGGAAAATTGCTCTCAAGGGCAGCACGGCTTGTACTGGCAGATTCGGTGCTTACTTCCCTTGCCACCTATCATCTGTCTGTCCTACCTTTCTCCCAGTGGGCTATGAAAAAACTGGACAGGATCAGGAGGAATTTCATCTGGAGGGGTGATGAAAACTTTACAGCCGGTCACTGTTTGGTAAACTGGAAAAATATGTGCAAGCCAAAAAAAGTTAGGGAACTTGGCATAAAAGATCTTGAAAAGTTTGGCCGGGCTCTACAGCTTCACTGGTTATAGCACCAATGAAAAAAATGCCGTACATCCTTGGAGCAAATGGGGTACACCGTGCGATCATATAGATCGTTCGCTCTTCCGGGCAAACACTTCTATAGTGCTAGGAGATGACAAGACAGCCAGATTTTGGAGTTCTCACTGACTTAACGGATACTCACCAAAATATATAGCGCCAAATTTCCATCACATGGTATGGAGGAGGTCGAAATCAGTTTATCATGAGCTAGGTAATAATTCATGGATCATTTCGCTTCGGGGGATTATCACTGTGACACAGTTACACGAGTTCTTCTTATTGTGGCAGGCCATTCAACAGGTTAATCTTCAATCCGACATGGAGGATAACATAACCTGGAAATGGACAACGAATGAGCAGTACATAGCAAGGTCCGCATATTTGGTACAGTTTCAAGGGGCGATTCTGGACAACAATTACATGAGAATTTGGAACGCCAGCGCAGAAAACAAATTTAAATTCTTTGCATGGCTATTCCTCTAGGACAAGTTACTCACGGCAAACAGGTTGGCGGTGAGGGGCTGGCAGCATTCTACTTATTGTCCTCTGTGCGGCTCACAACCAGAATCGGCGGCACATCTTTTCCTTCTATGCCCCTTCGCTAAACAGATATGGAGAAATGTTTTCTTACATATGCGACTCAATCCACACATTCCTCACACAGGGCTAACGGTTTCACTTTGATGGCATCTTACTCCACGGAACGGGCCCAGTGCTTCGCGTAAACAGGTGGATGGGGTCTTAATTTACACCTTGTGGAACCTATGGAAAGAAAGAAATACGAGAATCTTCAACAATTTGTATCAACCAATCCATGTGGTTTTCGTACGTATTATTCAAGATGTTAATTCTCGTATGATGGCACTACAGCATGGTCCGTTGGAGAACACAACTTAACAAAAACAGGATAACCAACATTACGACAGATTGGCCAACACAAGTATGCAAATACCTCAAGGCTCCACGATCTTTCAGGTCCGCCCATGCAACATGAAGATTGAGCTAGATTTCACTTGGACAAGAAGAGAGGGAAATCTGTGAGTCTCAGGGGCCGCCGGAGCAATCTACAGATGTTCTGCCGTCGGTGCTATTTCACGGCCACATCCCCTGTCATAAAGAAGCTGTTACCGACTCTCACTAATAGGGACACGAAAAAGATGAAGATGTTGACGGTGATGATCAGCTTTTGATTATGCCTTTTTTTCTTTCCAATGGTGGACGGTTGTTAATTCGCTTCATGTCTTCTACTTTCTCTTTTTGTAAAGATATTGTTGTGTCTTTTCTTCTCCCCTTTAATGCATTAGCAGAGCTCATGTCCCTATTTCAGAAAAAAAGATAAAAAAAATTGCTCCTCCTTTTGTGTCGTTGTGCGCGTAGAACTGACGCTTCCTCTTATTTTCAGGAAATCTTTCACGTAGCACAATCCAAAAAGAATGCACTTATGCTCATCGGAAAGCTATGAAGGACGGAAGGCACGGGTGCCAAGTGCCAACCTCCCTGTCTGTCTCTTTGCACTTCTGAAACATGGCACATACCTCCCTTTCTCTCTCCTCTGCGATGTCGATCTTCTTCTATCACTCACTTCATGTGGTCCTCTTGCTATCTATCCTTTCGATCGTTATATAACAAAGACTAGTTGTTTACTCGTAGCCAAGTGTAGCAGACTAGTAGTCCACTAGAAATATTACACAACCAAAAGGAGCATTGCATCAGTGAGACATAACTAAAGAGCACATTTCAGTACCTACATACATCATGCATAAAGCAGAGATCTGTATCATATATGGTTAGTGGAGTGAGGCCCCATAAAATGGACTGCAAATCAAGTGTCTTACATACATAACAAACAAGAGTCAACCCCGAAGGTTACCATATATAATATAACCCCCACCACCTCCCTCCCTTGGGGTAGCTGCAGCCAGCTGCTGCTTTCATGGCACTTTTGCTTGTGATGGATGCACCAAGCAAACACCAAATGAAAAGTCGACGAGAGCTAGCGAGTGCGAGTGCTTGTCTTTGTTCTTGTTCTCTTGCCACGAACCAACCGGTCCCTAGCTATCATGCAAGCCTCGCTCTCCTTTCGCTAGCTAGCTTTCTCCCGGTCAATATATGCAATGCTTTCCTGATCAGCCTAGCTCATCCGGCTCGCTCGCAAGTCCCAATCCTGTACTCAGATGAGCCCTAGCTAAACTGTGACGCACGTACTTCTATCGCCAACGCCCACGTACGTGGAGTCGCTGGTGATGAAGAGGCCGTTGGTTTCTTGTGCAGTGGAGACCCGGCCGGCCGGCTGTTCCTGTATATCTGTTCAGTTAATTTGCTACATATATAGTTGTTTATGCGATCTGGGCTCAGTCGCTCGTCCTTTTCCGTGGCTCGATCGACCCATCAATTCGATCTCACCATCGATCTCAATCTCGCATCTTATCTTTTCTCCATGGGCGGTTTGGATTATGCAGCGGATAAGGGTGTGGCTGAGCCACGTACGTAGTCTTTCTTCATTTTGCTGGTACCTTTTTTTCGATTCCAAGGTATATACATACCTGATACCATCGCGTGTATACAAGCTAAGTACGTACGTACGTGCAGCAGGGAGGCTATTCATAGGCGTATAGCTATTCTGTATAGGTGGCTATTCTGTATTAGCTTGTTCGAGCGTGCATGTACACGTAGCAATCAGTTATTAATTCGCGTGACAACAAAACAAAGATTTGGGATGTAGAATATATCTATCTGGCTTTGATCACACAATGTTGGCATGTTGTACGTAGTCGTACCAATGGCTGCACGCTTTGTCTCCAACCATGGGCTACGTGTACTAACATTCCCCAGTTCCTTGGCTGACTCTACGGATTAGTGAGTTGCTACGGCCTATACATACTACCTGAATACCTGATATAAGGAAGCATCGAATAGTCTCTCACGTACATAAACCGAACCGGCGCTTGTTAACGACCCCATGTGTACACACATTATGAGTGCTAGTCGTAGCCTAAGCTAGCACAGAAAAGGCCAATATTTCAGGCCACGAGCTCGCAAACTTTTGCTTCGTAAGCCAACCAAATTCCAAATCCGAGGGAGAGTTGTTTGGACTAGCAGCAGCAGTAGGTAGGCAAGCAGGTAGGCAGTACTGCTGCAGTCAGGATTGACGAGTCGGTTAGTGTGGCGCCCACCCAACTATGCATGGAAAGTGGAAACGTAGGCAAATCATCCATTATCTAGCTGCTCTATCGAGATTTTTATAGACATAGCTTTTCGTGTATATATTTATAAATTTGGCACTTTCCTTTATCATAGAAAACGTAAAAGATGATACATATCTCTTCCCTTGTCACGTCCGTAGATCGTGAAATATGGCCGCCGCTGCAGCATGGCGAGTGAGAGCGGAAAGAGGCGCTGTCGTGTCTAAGGATCACAAGAGGAGCTACTGTAGCACACACGGCACCTTGCTATCGCACCTGGTAGCGTGGAAGAGACCCTTCTGTGGTGGGCTATACTGCTCAACCGAGGTCCTAAAGTTGGAAAAATATCCTGTGCAATCACCCCTCCCGGTGAAACCACCGTGCAACTGAACTAAAAAAAGTTTCAAAAAATTCTGAAAAAAATCATGGATGTACATCTCAACTTACCCCACCTACATATAAAATTTCATGATCAAATTCATCCTATACTAGCAGTTACAAAAAGACAAATTTCGCATGAACAGTGATTTTTACTGTTCATCACTATTCATTTTTGCTGCTTGTTTTTTTTGTAACCGCTAGTATAGGATGAATTTGATCATGAAATTTTATATGTAGGTGGGGTAAGTTGAGATGTACATCCATGATTTTTTTCAGAATTTTTTGAAACTTTTTTTAGTTCAGTTGCACGATGATTTCACGGAGGGGTTGCACCGGATATGTTGCCCCTAAAGTTTTGATGACCTTCTGTGTTCTCTAGACGCTACAGGAATATATGTGAACTACCACATATTCTACCGTAAAAGAGGAGACTAAATTGTAAATGCTAGTACAAAAGGAGCAGATAATCGGTTATCTCCAAGGCAAAGTTCGGCCGACATGCCCATGGATGCATGGTCGCCTTTTTCGTTTTTGTTTTAGAGAGGGAATGATTGGTCGCCTGGCATTTCTACAATTCTACTCGGCCCAATCTGGGCCGTTTCAGGCCTCCACGTTGCTGGGAGTGCAGACGCCGGCGAGGCTCTGTTTGGGCCTAAACAGGCCCAAGGAAAACAAACAAACAAGAAGACCAGACCACTGCTTGCTTCAACAAGCATCATAGGGCATTCAGACGATCCGAGACTTCTTGGATGCGATTCGCATTCCCCGTGAACACCGGATTATATTTTATGAAGCACAAGCACTAACCAGCAAGTAAGCATTTGGACGTACATTGTATTTGCCATTTACAAAGAGAGATAATTTGCTCTTGTATTGTATTTGCACGAGGGACCCTCGAAGCTGGAAAAGCTTATTTTGCTCTTGGTCCGTTCTATGTGCTTGCCCAGTTGCTTACGCGAAATCGGTGGTTTGGCAAAGAGGAGAGCAAATCTATTACAAAAACATAAAAGTTATGGCTAACTGGTTTCCACTTTCCACCTAGAGCTTACTTTGCCGAGGGCATCCAATACAGGAGAGGAGGGATCAGATTCCTACTTCCATCGTTAACAAGGCTGTGCGTCAGTCTTTCGCTGGTAATTGCAGCGAGACGAGACATGTGTTTTCTCCGTGCAGTGACCACAGCTAGTTGACCAATAATTTTCGCTGTGTAGAGTGTATGTTGTTGGAATTAATTTTAGAATTGGTTTATTGGAAGAAACCAAAAGGGTGTTAAGTTGGGTGTGGGACTTTAGTCGAGAGATCAAACAAGGAATTGAAATATTGGATCCACGGGTTGTATTGGAAAAAGGAATTTGGATAGTAGAATAATCTCGCAGAGTCAGGCAACGGAGTTGCCATGGGTATTGGGTAGTGCTCATTTGCGTTTGTGTCGGTGGCGTAATGCAAGTTTCTAATGAGAGCAGCTTGCCAATACTATAGCAAAGTTTTGTAGAGTTTCATCGGTACAACAAGTTTCATACAAGTTTAAACAATGCAACAAGTTATGTGAAAGTTTTAGGATTAAGGTTTCAACAAAAGTTTCGAGTAGATTTCACCAAGTTTCACAAATTTGAATAAGATTCAAAATGTTTTGAGGAAGTTTCATGAATTCAAGAAAAATTGTCATCCTTGTTATATTACTATGTTTCAGATAGTTTCAGCATTTTTCCACGAGTTTCAAAATATGAAACTTGATTGGAAAATGAGTTTCAGAATAGCTACAACAACAAAAAATCAAAAATAAACTTGAAAGTTTCAGAGAGTCAATCCAAGTAAGTTTCACAAGTTTTAGACAAGTTCTACATTGAAAATTCAAGTTTTGAACATATTTCAAGCACGAAAGTCACAAAATTCAGTTTTTTAGCTTAGTTTCAACGAAGTTTCGAAAGGTATCTTCATTAGAGTACATCGGAGGTGAGGAAATGGTGAATTTCGACCATGCCGCAAGTCTCCACGACCGCTCGGCTCCCGTCACCGCGCTCACCTACAGCCACTCAGCTCCCATCACCGTGCTCACCTGCGGTCGTTCACTGCAACGCTCAAGGGAGCCCATAACCTCGCCGTCGGTGATGCTGAGCAAGCCCACCGCGTTCGTCGCAGCGCTCGGGCAAGCATGGGGGCTCCCGCTACGCCTGCCGCCGCATGTGGGCAAGCTAGCCACTACCCGCAGGATGCAACTTCTTGTTGCCTTCACCGGCCATGGCAGCATGCTACCGCTACTAGAGAGGAAGATTGGAAGAGAGTGAGAGCAAAGAGAGAAGTGGAATGAGTTGTTGGCGCGTGGAAGGCTCTGGAATTGGGCATCGGAGATCCCATGCGGTCCGAGCGTACGTTCCATCGGATTGAAAAGTTCTTTGTTATCCCGGTGATTTGATAGAAAACAGTAGAGTATTTCTGTTTGATTTTTTTAGATAAAGGAAGAACTTTATTAATTTCAAGAAGCTTACATCGAGACAATACAAGTCCTTGAAATTACTTCCGGCCTCTGCTTAATTAAGCACACGGCCAAACAAGAATTAAAAAGTAAAACGCATACACTAGTGACAAGCAATCCTAAAACTAGACCGCCACTCATGTGCCCGGGCATAAAAGTCCTTGGCTACTCGAACCAAACCATGAGCAGCCTCCAGCAAAATAGGTCGCGCCTCCACCTTGTGTAACACAGCCCACGTACGGAGCCAGTGGAAAATAGCAAAAATAACCTCCCTATGAATAGCACACTGACACTATCAAGCATGAAGGGATGGGGATATTTTTCCAGCATTGTTTGATTGTTTCTTCTAGGATATCTCATTACAAGTGATTTTTCTGTTTACCAAGTGAATGACCAACTGATCCTAATAATCCAGTAACACATAGCATCTAACCACAAAAATGACACAGCTTTTTCCACACGCTGCAAAATGAAATATTTTGCACTACGTCTACCTGAACGAACTGAGATCCAACTAGATCTCCAAGTCTATATGATTGGTCTTGTAAGGAATCTTGCAGCCACGAATTGTAGACTGTACTAGTAGCACTGCAAATTGCCATGTCGATCCTTCTCTTGTAAGCTATTGCGTTTGGAAATTATTGTCAACTACTGCTCCAAGCTTTTCTTTTCTCTTTGTCCAGTATCTTTGAGAGAAATTTTACGGTGCATTATACTGAGAGTATATAGTAGGTAGTAGAAATTAGATCTAATTGTTGATTTGTTAAAGGATAATTTTACTACTCTATTAACAGATGAATTATAAATAAATTCTAACTAATTTGATTTATTGAATCGAAAAAAATATAAGTTCTCATTGAATTTAGTGTACCGTTGTGTTCCGCTGTCGATTGATCCCAAGGATGGCAGGATCTTTCTGAGCACTGGAAGGTTGGTCTGTACGATCCAACAGATGGGACACTTGAGAGGTTGTACCTGGTACTCTGGTAGACGAGAGGCATCTTTTCACCAACAAAATGACATGCGGCAACAAGATATCTATTAAGTATCTAAATCCAGCAGGTCGTATGCCTCGGGCTCCCCTGTTATACGAGGAGAGCCTAGTACGTTATCCTCGCAAGCTCAAAACGATGATGTTAGAATGATACCTTATGACCGAGTGATTAAAGGCTATAATGTCCTGTGTATTTTAGTGTGGTACTAAAAGAAGTTCTGTTCATCTTTCCCTGTATGTTGTTCAAACATAGTGTGTTCGATCAGTAAACACAGGTGTGCATCTCGACCCAAAAAAAAAAGTGAATACAAGAGTGACTTTGAGTGCAGGATAACAGTAGCATGACAGCATGCTACAAAGTTCAATTTTTCCTCGTAGTGGCTACAAAGTACTCTACTGCTCTTTCACTGGTGAAAAGAGCAAGATTTCCTCGTAGTGGCTACAAAGTACTCTACTGCTCTTTCACTGGTGAAAAGAGCAAGATTACAAGAGCAGTATTCCATTTTTCAGGGTCTAAGTTGTCGACAGCTCGACGAGGAAAGGTAAAGGAGCCGATGTCGCACGCTGCTTGGACTCGTCCTCTGCGTCAGATCACAACCGTGACGCAGCTCCAGAAGTTCTTTTCTCTATGGCTAGAACTTCAGCAGGTGCAGCTACAACCGCACGTCCAGGATACCATTACGTGGAAGTGGTCGCCAACAGGAGAATACTCCGCAGGTTCGGCTTATAAGGCTCAATTCATTGGATCCACAGCTGATCCATCTTACAGGATGATATGGCAGGCCTCGGCGGAAGGGAAGTGCAGGTTCTTTGCGTGGTTATTTGTGCAGGACATGCTTCTGACATCTGACAGGCTTGCTGCCAGGGGATGGCCACATTCCACTACGTGCGTTCTTTGCGGCACGGATCCTGAAACATCCAACCATTTGCTGCTGCTTTGTCCGTTTGCAAGACAGGTCTGGCGAACGGTGCTAAGTCGCGTTCAGGTCGGTCTCGGTGTGCGGCCACCGTCGGGCCAGCTTGATAATGTGTCCTGGTGGTATGACTCTCGACGGCGGCTTCCTCCATGCAGGCGGAAGGACTTTGATGGGGCTGTCGCGTATACCCTCTGGAACATTTGGAAAGAGAGAAACAATAGGATTTTCAGTAACTCCTACCGCACGGTGCAACAAGTGGTCGGCGCTATCTCTCAGGACATCGGCAATCGCCAAGTTGCTTTCGGAGTGTTGTAGTGTTTTTGTAACCGGTTGTCTCTAGTTGTTTCTAGGTCGGCTCTCCGGGTTTCAACCGGGGAGATCCTTTCCGTCCTTGTACGTTGTTGTTTCTTTCTCTGGTTCTTCTTCCCCTTCTCGAAAACTGATCGGTGTTCTTTCCTTTCTTAATGCATTTAGCAGAGCTCCTGCCTTTCGTTCAAAAAAAAAAAATCGGCTAGTAGTCAATCCATATACACATCACAAGCACAACACATCAGAAGCGAGATGCTACAGTCCTGGGACTGGAGAGCAGCTAGCACCTACTCCTCAGGTGTAAAATCAGAGGGGGGTTGCTCTTCTTCCCACCACACCTCACAGCCTCCATTTTATGCGTGTACCTAACACCAGGTAGCTCCAAGTGTTCAACCATGTCCAGCCTAAGGTTCCTCCATGGAGGACACGGGGAGATCGCTAGCGGGATCAGGCCTTCGGGACTCGATCTTCGCGGAAACCTCTGCCATGACTAGCCTCGATAACAGCAGCCCGGCGATGAGCGCCGACGCCATCAGCATTGTGAACACGCCGCTCCAGCTCTTCGCGGAGATGTAGCCCGTGAGCAGCGGGCCAACCGCGGCGCCGATCGACCCTGTCCCATCTATGATTGCCGTCACGGTGGCCAGCGCGCGGGAGTTGCCGTTCAGGGAGCTGTGCGTCCCGAGGTCCGCGGAGACGGCGGTGGTTATCAGCGCGTACGGCCCATTCACGAGCATCCCGGTGATGAACATGATGGCGATGTTCCAGTACAGCGAGATGCTCCCGTATATGCGGTAGAAGAAGAGCGCCGGTATCGCGGAGAACGTGAAGCTCGCCGCCGTCAGTGCCCGCGCGTCGAGGCGGTCGGAGATGTGGCCAGCAAGGATGCTACCGACAACGCCACCGACGTCGAACAGAGTTGACAGGACCCCAGCGGCGGAGTCTGACAAATATTCTCCACCAATAGCTGAAAAATGGGAACAGAACGGTAATGTCAGGTAAAAGATTCTAGTGCTAATGTGCTCTCTATTTCTTAAAACCTGCAATTTAGTGCTGTAAAACTATGAATTTATAAGCTCAATGCGTGTGAAGCATAAAGTTGAATCAGATCAGAATTAACTGTAGTAGGAAGCGAATCAACAAATTCCTGCACTTGCTATTCCCAGACTCATGTGATAATCAACCACATAATCAAGACCAAAAAGCTTAAATGATAGATGTAATACTGTATCTCAAGTCTCAAGAAACAGTTACCACACATGCACATTTATGTTTCTGTTACTTTCATGGTGTGTTACTCAAACACTGAACTACACCTAAAAAAGTGTGAACTTAAAAATAGGCTTTGTTCCTTTGTCCATCGCAGAAAAGATGGTATGTTTGGCCGCATTCCTCCTTAAGCGAAGAGGCCGGATTGTTTCCTTTATTCAAAAAAAAAAAAGATGGCATGTTCTTCTGTGAGTAACGAGTCAAAGAGCACCATGGTTGTGGAATGAATTTCAGTGGATAGTGCCAATGAGGCGGTGCATATATATATATATATATATATAAACAATCGGTAGTATTCAAGACATCTCCTTCGTTTTAAAGGTAAGAAAATCCCACAATAATCCTAAATTCTAAAAATTCTCACATTAATCGGAAGAAAAAGATCTCCACCACTTATTTTGATGGGGCTAGATTATAATGGTACAAATTAATCATATATAACAAATATAATTGTGTTTCAATCATTGAAAGGATCTCCACTATTTATTTTGGTGAGGCTAGATTATAACGGTGCAGATTAATTATATATAAATAGAATTATATAACAAATACAATTGTATTTTAATAATTAGAAGTAGAGTTGCATATCAAAGACAAATATATCATAATATCTAGATGCGCAGCTACGCGGGTAAGTCTACTAGTTTAGATAACAGAACTTTAGACAACTGCTTCATGGTCATGGATCATACTTAGTGAATGCAACAAGGATTGGCCTTTTGTCATCCTAGGAACTGCAAATGTTATGGGTCGATCGAGCCCATGAACAGTATCACGTGAACAGTACCACGGGCACTGTAGCAGCGGTCCAGATTGCTTAGAAAATAAGAAATCAAGGGTTAGGTTAGATTAGTTATTATAGATAAGATTAGTTACTATAGATAAGATTAGTTACTATAGATTAGAATATTGCTTTCTTAGACTCCAAGTTAGCCATCCTATAAAAGAGATGTCATGTATCACTTTATGGATCCAAGCAATGAGTAAACCAAGTCTCTAGCAAATCAAAGTAGCGCCATCGATAATCGCCAATGGCTCAGATGATACCAAGGCGCTAGCCGACAACACTTCGTTACCACGTTAAGGGCCCTATCTCATCCCGTTGCGTATGCGGATCGTCGCACGTAACAATTTGGTATCGAGCCGACGATCCTCCTACCACGGTGACCATCGAAGATCGCATCTCCAACCTCCGCCTCGCCGAATCGAAGGCCCAATGCTTCATCTCGTGCGAATCTTCCAAACTTCAACCTTGAGGACAAGGTTGATTCGCAAGTGGGGAATAATGTTATGAGTCGACCGAGCCCTTGAACAGTATCACGTGAACAGTACCACGGGCACTGTAGCAACGGTCCAGATTGCTTAGAAAATAAGAAATCAAAGGTTAGGTTATATTAGTTATTATAGATAAGATTAGTTATTATAGATAAGATTAGTTACTATAGATTAGAATATTGCCTTCTTAGGCTCCAAGTTAGCCATCCTATAAAAGAGATGTCATGTATCACTTTATGGATCCAAGCAATGAGTAAACCAAGTCTCTAGCAGATCGACGACGCCATCGATAATCGGCGGTGGCTCAGACACCAAGGCGCTAGCTTCAACAACAGCTCGTTTCGCCCACGTTAAGAGCCCTATCTCATCCCCGTTGCGTGTGCGGATCGTGCACGTAACAGCAAATGTTTAGCCCAATTATAGTGAGTGCTGGCCAACATGAAAGGTTAGCGCTTGTGACTTAAACAGCACTAACAGCTTACGCTTTTCAATCGCTAATACAATTTGTAATATGTCAAACAAAACATCAAGAGCACGTCCTACATGACTACATCATATGGTTTTCAACCTTGGAGGTCAATTAATGATTTGTGAGCACCATGGTGAAAAAAGTTTAATTATGTACGAGCAAAAAGAAAAAAAAAAGCATCGGTATGCTAACAGCATGTAAAACTAGACGAACCTGTGTGACTGATATAAAAGGGAAGCCAGTACAGGAATGTATAAGCCACAAGCTTGCAGAAGAAAAGGCAGAGAGCAAATGGAGCAACACCAGGAATTCTCCAGGCCTCAATGAATCCCACAGCCTTTTCTTTTACATCTGATCGTCCTTCCAACAAAGATGTACCAATGTCATTCTTCTCAGAATCCTTCACCAGGAGATCCTCAGTTCCAACCACCTCTGGACCAACAGGCAAGAACAGAAACACTGCGAGTCCAACTACTGCCATCATAACACCAGGCACTGCAAATGACCAACACCACCCAAACTTCAACATTGCAGCTGCAATTAAAGAGCCAGATATGTTTCCTACAGATGTATGAGCGTTCCAAATTCCCATTATTAGCCCCCTCTTGCTCTTCCCAAACCAATTACCTACTACTGCAACCACAGACGGCCACCCGGTCGACTGAAATAGGCCAGCAATCATCTGAATGCCCAAAAAGTAGTAGAAGCTGTGTATATTGAGCCAGTAGCCAGCACCAAAAGCAGCAGTGAACAGCCCAGTGCCTATCATTCCGATAGTCAGAAGGATCCTTAGATCCGCCCGATCGCCCAAATGACCAACAAAGAACATGCCGATTGCATATACCCCGAGAAAAGCCAAATCAATCTCGCCGAGCAAGGCAGTGCCATCATCAGCGTTAAACGGAGCCCAGCCACTGTAGAGAGCCGCGTTGTCATTTTTTGCGCCTTTTAAGTCTTGAAGATACTGATGACTGGGCCAATGCAACATGCCTAGGTTTGTTGTCTTAGGATCAAGAACACTTTTAACTATGCTTGTGGTTTTCCTAGTGGCATGATAGCTAGCATAGGATAAGAACGTCAGTATCAATACAACACCCTGGCATGATCTGAAGGAGAGAGGACTCCCCCGGACACACTCAAAAAGCTGAATCCCCAAGGGTTTTATGCTACGCATTTTGCTTTTGTCTTCACTTTGGGAGCCCATGAATGAACCTGAATTTGGTGTCACCGCGTAACTGTATCCAGGAGGAAAGCCGGCCGGTGTTATACTATTCCCTTCTTTGATAGCTGTTATCTGAAAAGGAAAAACGCAGCAAACATCAGAATTGTCCATAAGGCCGTAAGAGTTGTCAACTCGACAAAAATGGGGAACTTCCAGTGCATCATTGCTCAGCAGAAAAAATGATCATGAGTAATAGCTACAATACTTGTTCTGCAATGAATTATTGGGGAAGGACTACCCGTAATGTAATCTGGACGATAACTCAAGTTGGTCACCATTTTGTAACTAAATGAATAGCATATATAACTACTTTGCAGTTTCATATTATTAGGTGGGGTGTTACAATATCAACAACGAGTTTTAAATAGCTGATTCGCTTAATTGAACGGCCTTGACATCAGCATATACATACAAATAGGTAAACTTCTATTAAAATTAGAGCTCCTTTATAGTGGATTAAAATCAATATAAGCCATCCATTTCTTTGAATCTAATTGTTAAAATCAATTTAGATCTAATTATACTACCACCTGTAGTATTGGTAGTAAAATTTAGAGGGCTAAAAGGGTAAAAAATTCCGTCATAGTATTGGTCCTTTACGGTAAAATACGTTCTATGATCCTGATGAATGGCAGATGAATAGATAAGAAGGCTCTGAATATCACCAGATATTTGGTGAATCCCAACTGTGATCGAATTAGAAAAAGTCTAAAATACCCCCGATGAATGGATACGAAAAATCTAAAATACCCTTAAGAAGTGGATGGTTAGATTTGATTTCTACTACCACTGCTTACTACCTATATTATCCACCATAAAATTTCTCTAAAATTAACCTAAGAGGATAGTCAACTAGTAATCAAATAAAAAAATCAAGCATTTCCCTCAGATATAGCACAGCCAAGTTGAGTAGAGAACAACCAAAATTTATCTCAAATAATTTGACAGTACTCCAATTTCTTTATTTAAGAAACAAGCAGGCGATTGGTGTGACAACACACCGATTTCTTTTCTTTTCTTATTTTTCTTTTGAAAGATTAGGCAAGAGCCAACACACCAATTTCTTGACAGTAGCTCTCAGTTAGATAACTGGGAAGTTTGCTCGACAAAGAGGCGCCAAATCTTAAATCAAGCATCCAATGAATACCGAAATCAAGAGCTGCGTTTTGGTCAAGGTTCAAGCACGTCACACATGACACAACTGAAAACAAATATTTACATGATCGGAAATATGGGCGGCATAAGGAAACAAAATCTCCTTCAACCATAGCATCATCTCACCTCCAGTTCTGAAACGGAAAGAAGAGAAGGAAGGCACAGAAAGCCACACTACCTGTCCTATGGCTGCTCAACAACAAGAATATAAGGAGCAAACAAGACAGGGCTAATCTTGCAAGCATGTGATGTGAAGCTCATACTCAAAAGTAATCAAAGCAACTCACTCTTCAGACACAAAGCAAAATGAGCAGGGATATATATACACAGAACCATATCAAGTTGCCGCAAACTTGCAAGGCAAAGAAGGTAGGCGATCCGTTAGCCGACCGGTAACTGAAAGCAGCATTTTTTTTTGGGAGGCAGGCATAGAAACAGGATTGCAAGCAAGAAGAGGACGTGAGAAGATTTCACTGAACAATTAACGGATGCAATTACCTGCAAAGAGAAGTAGTTGCTGTTCTAGGAGTTGTCCAAGAAACAGAGGCCGTTCTTGGCCGCTCGGAGCTGTAAGGGGAGCGGACCGCGGAGGCCAGCTTTCTGGGGCGCCTCGGCCGTGGCTTCCAACGAACGACTGGTCTTATAGAAGTTTACGAGAGCCTTTTCGGCTGTGGTCGCGGTGACCCGTGGGCTGTCGCTGGATCAGCTCTTTCTCCGGTGAGGTCACACCTAGTGCTGTTTGGAAGGAGCACAGGACTACACAGGAGAAGCAGGTGCGTGTGCGTGAAGATTGAAGAACAGTCAGTTAGTCACAGGGGTAGATTTGGTGAGAAGCCCTCGTCTTATCGCCCCTTTTCTAAAACTAACAAAATAGCTCACGCAATTATGCGGTTAAATATATTGGAGTACTTCCTTTTAGTTACTTAAACTTTAAAAGTACCTTCTTGTGCTTTGTGCTTGAATGTAGATATGTCCATGTAAATTTATTGCTAGTCTTTTGAACTTTAGTCTTTGATCCATGATCCGATTGAGACAATGTCCTTAACATGTATTCTTCTCTCTTCTTGTTCAAATATGTACTATAGCTTCAATTCTATGTCTTGCTTTACCTCTCAAGAGCTAGACATACATTTGTGATTTGTTAGCCAATGATTAATCATAGCTACAGAATAGTAAATTAAGAGTTAGATGTTTTTCCTATAACGTGTTGTTTTTCCTACAACGTGTCCCTTCTAGCTTTATACCAAAATCTAGATCAATCTAAAAATACTTTTTTTATATTGCAATACTTTTTCTTATTGTCTATCAATGTATCAAAAATTAAGAATGGTGAAGGCACCAACTAATAGCATGCGAGCCATCAATCACAATTTTTGTTTTCCTTCTTTCTTTCTCTCCACCTTTGTTTCTCTTTTGGCAACATTTTATTCTGTGGATGTATACTTTATTTTTCTCTTTCCTTTTATTATTTTTATTTCCTTCAATGACAGCCTTTAGACTTTCTTGTGCGTGTGAAATGGTCATGTTTCACAAAACAGGTGGTTTTCTTTTTCTTTACTCTTTCAAACCACCCAAAGTTTTTAAAAACTCAATCTCTAAGCAATAATATATATCTCTAACCAATAACATCTAATAGCCATTACAATATATTTTTAATTAGAGTTCATCAGATAAGGGATATATGTCCACCCTGTGGACTTTGAGCGGTGCTGCTACCAACTCGAGCACTAGGTGTGGCGTCCCTAGCGTGTCGCCACAAGCCAAGCAAGCAATTGACTCGATCGACCATTTGTGTTGCGTGTTTTACATGTGTAGGATCAAGGATACCGACTAGAGGGAGGGTGAATAGGAGGTTTTTAAATTTTAATCACTAAAGTCAAGATTAATATTTCTAAGCACAAGTGACAAGTATGGCAATATCAATGTCGAGCAATTCTAGTGACTACCAACTAAAATTTCTACTCAAATATATCAATGGTAACACAAGCAACACAATAATGATCAATTTACTAGAGACAATTCAAGACTTAAGCAAGTAACACTAAAATGATCAAATTGCTAGTATTAGATCAAAAATAAGAACAATGCAAACCACAAATGATGAACACTTGGATTTTTATCCGTGGTCTCTGAGACTTGCTTGCCTCCCCTACTCCACGTTGAGGTGACTTGAAAACCTTCAAGCCGGCTCCACTTGCTTGAGCCTTCCCGATCACTATCGATAGCTCTTCCCGCTCAGGGTAGGCGAAGCCAGGCCTTCACATCGCCTGGGTCTTCACACAATCTTCTTTGTGAAGATCACCGAGCCACACGCCCAAGCCGCCTAGGAGGCGGCAACCTCCAAGAGTAACAAACTTGACGTGGGCTTGAACTTCAAAAGTGCAATCAATATGGCTCACTAATGCAAATGCACTCAATTCTTCTCTCCAACACTCTAGAATCAAGAATTCAATGCTCTAATGGATGGAGAGAGTTGCTAGGGCTTAGAATGTATTCAATGGAGTGACCAACCCCGCTTCTAGCATGTGGGGGTATTTATAACCCCACCAATTCAAACTAGCCGTTATTTGCTCCTATCGCATTTTTATAAGATACCAGCATTACTCGCCTCTAAGGGGCAGAGTATCAAGACTGGTCAGAACGGCTATAACGGACATTTAATGCGCCGACACGTAGTCACATAAAGACTTTTTATGTGCCCGTACTACGCTCATGGGGCGGTAATCTGCATCAATTAATCAAAAAGGACACGCTCGAATAAAGCTACATGTATATATCTTGTAGTATCAAGATTTTTGATTACTACCGTAACCCGAAGTCTAGTGCCACGAGGAATTTTCAGAAAAACGCCTCTCTGGAAAAAAGCTACCGCAGAAGAAACTCCGGTAGTACCGCATTTGCGGTACTACCGCTTGATGCACGCGGTAGTGCCGGCCATAGGAGTTTTTCGGATTTCGTTTTAACTCTTAAATGCATGAGTATATGAATGATGAATTGAGCCATATCTTATGCACTTTCAAAATTCAAAGACCCATATCAAGTCCCCCTTGATAGTACGGCTACTATCCTAAAAACCCGATCTATTTCCCAACTCCGAGATCGGTGAAAAGACTAGAAAAAATACTTCTAAACTTTATACCTTCACTTCTTTAGCTTCTTTTGCGCGTACTCCTTTCATTTAGCGCTTGAAGCCATCCAACATCTTACGAGGAATACATTTATCCTGTTTCCAACTTACTTGCACAAACATCGTTAGTCTTTTTCGCGTTATTGTCATTAATTATCAAAACCATAACCACATGGGGGCCTAGATGCTTTCAATCTCCCCCTTTTTGGTAATTGATGACAATCCTCATAATCGAATTGAAGTAAATTGATATTTAGTGTGAGTGACCAATAGAATCAATTACTCACACCATGGGATTCTTATTTAGCAATATTTTGTATTTGGAGGACAAAAGATATTTGAATGAAAATATTGCTAAATGAGAATAGCTCCCCCTACAAGTGTGCCAAGGATAAACAATAAATTTTGCACATTTGTATATGAGTTATGTATGGCAATGAAGATGATATTATTCAATTGAAATAACATGACATAATGCAAAACTCATAAGGAAGAATAAATTTTGGATAAAAGATCATAGAGATTAGTTCAAGACCAAGTTCACAATAGATATTCAACAAGACGCAAAACGATGACATAAATAAACACAAAGAGTTCAAATCCAACAACCACAGGAGTTAAACAATTTTATTACAAAAGATAGATAGATTTGAGCTTCAAACTCATACTTCTCCCCCTTTGTCATCAAGGACCAAAAGGGGACCGTCACGGAAACGTCTACTCCTCACCATCTCCAGGAGCAGAGCTGGGTGGCGGATTTGAAGACCAAGGATCCCAGCTGGATGACGGAGGAGGGAGATGGGAAGGGGAACCACTGCTGCCATCCGGACGACGACGCTGGTAGGACTGATGATATGAGCGATAGTCATCAAAGGAGGTGCTAAGTTTAACCCAGACGCTCTCGGACATCCTCAACCATTTCGCGATTCGATATTGAAGCTCCATAACCAAAGGCAAACGGCCCCTGCATATAGGATTCTTGTCTCGCAAATCCAGCCATCATGTCCGAACGGAGGGTCTCAAGATCGGCAAGGTAGGCATCAGACACAAGCGGCTTGAGCTTGGGCTTGGGCCGCTTGTTTCGGCTTGAGCTCTTGCTTGAGCGGCTTGCTCGGCGATGTGATGCAGACTTGAGGAGGAGCAACACGAGGCTTATGCGGCTTATGTGGAGTAGGGTGGCACCATTGTACTCGGCAACTCTCCGAATTAGTGCCATGATGTACGAGCAAAATAGATGGTCTTCCCTCTATCCCTAGCCGATTGAGACATCTCCCTTATTATGAAGTCTACCACATCAAACTTCTCTCGTGCCATGACTTTTGCAATGACATTCCAAGCATGACCTCTCACGGCGTCGAAATTGCCACTCTTCGGATGAATGGTGACACGAATAATTTTGTTCACCATGCTTGGTTGGAGTCAGAGACCGCCGAGTTTCCAATTCTCAAGGTATGAGGCCGGTCATAGAAGGTTGCAAAGCATGTTCCAAGGACAGAGGAGGCTCGTCATGGATTTTAGGGTACTGGCTATGGAAAATTCCCAAAGCATGCTCAAAATCGTCCTTGGAAGCAGTGTATTTAGTAGTGTCAGTCATCCAAGTGATTTACTCAAGATTTTCAGAAACATAGAGCGTTGCATAAAATTGCTTGATGACCTTCTCATGGTAATCAGTCCTTGTACCAAGGAAGTTGTACAGGCCAGCTCCTCCAAAAAGTTCCGGAATACCAGCAAACTCAGGCTGCTCACGGATGTGCTTCCAACTGACCCAGCGCTGGTTGGCAAACTCCTTCTCCAGATATATTTGCTCAAACACCCTCTGCTGAAACAAGGAATGAAATCTTGGATTTGGGGCGAGCGAGGTTGGAGATCTGATTCGACTTCGTGAGCATAATAGTCATCTCCTTTAATTTGAGAAGGATCGTTCCTTCCGATTGAGGCACCACTTCTTCTTCCTCTGAGCTCTCCTCATTTTCACTCTCGGTCTCGCTGCGTGCCGCCAAGAATTTGAGGAGCGGGCGGGACTTTTCTCTTCTTAGCTGGGAAGGCTCGGCAGACCCTTCCTTTAGCTCTTGTGGTCCTCATGGCGACGGTGTAGGAGTTGTCATTGTCTCCATTGTCCGAGTCCGAGTGGGCACGCCACGACCTTTAGTCGTCTTCCTCGTACCCTTACCCCTCCGAAGGACCGGTTCCATGACTTTAGTGCGAGGCATGATCTAGATAAGAATTTCAAGGAATTTAGGGTATGAGCAATGGACAAGTAGGATTTCATACGATATAAATGAAATAAATAAATGAATGTAGATGAACATCCCCTCAAAAGGCTTAAAACTGGTGTTGCATCAAGACGCCAAGACTACTGCCATCGAGGCCAGAGTACCAAGAAAGTCGGTACTACCGCTCCCGGTGGCCGGTAGTGCCGCCCGAGCGCGATCAAGATGGATTTTGGGCAAATTCGAAGCAATGTTGAGGCACTGATGATTTAGATCAGGATTAGGGTCTAGGGAATATTAAGGACTTTTTATTTTACACCTAATCCACAAAGATTTTGCCTCATTTTAAGTTTGCACAATTTGAACTTCCATTTAAACCCTAGGATGCTCAAAAAGGGATGAAACAAGAGAAAATTGAGGAGATGATAGATACCTTCGGTGGAGGAGGTCACAAGGTTTAGGTCCAATGGAAGAAACCCCAGAGATCTTCAAGGATTCGAAGAGGAGAAGATTTAGGGTTTGAGAGGGAGAGAGAGAGAACCGCACGGGAATGGAAGAGGAGGCGGTTTCGGGTGAGGGGAATTGAAGAAGAGAGAGAGAAGGAGAGAAAGCAAGCAGAAATGAGGTGGCCCCACAAATTTATGATCTGAGCGGTATTACGCTCTGGACCCGATAATCAAGATTTATGTACTCTCGCCGTGGGCCGGTAGTCTTAGAAAAAAATTGAATAATGATTTCGAGAGAATTTGATTGCAATTTTTTTCATGAATTTGCTATATTATGTATGAGAGATTATTAGATCAAATTCAATCACAAGAAAAACACAAGACAAACTTTCAAACACAATCAAAAGAAAAAGAAATAATAGTTTGATTTGTTTGAGTTTAAATACCACATGAGGAACTAGAGACAAGATATGCTAGTTCTATGGGCGTAACTCAATTGTGCTTTTAGTAGATCAATATAGATCAAGCTTTTGGATTTCATCAAACCTCTTAAAACAAAAGTTTTGTTTCTTTATAAACATTAGGAGGTTATGATATGGTATAAGTTTCAAGGAATAAGATTTACATAATAATAAATTTTAAATGAAGATTTGAGAACCCTTTGCACTTTTGTAAATCCAAAATAGATTATTTCCAAATATTTTGACTTATAAAGTCTAGTTTCATCTCTTAAGATATTTATAGCACAATCTTCAATTTTCCACATTTAGAGGATGTAAAATATACATGAATTGCATATTACTCCCCCTTGATGTGAGATTCATCTAAAGAACATATACCAAATAAAAACCAATTTAAGCAACCAAAGGAATTTCACTTAGGCCACATTAGAGATATCAATGACATTTAATTCATTCCTCAATTTACAAAATCTAGTCTCATCTAGGGGTTTAGTGAGTATATCCGCTAATTGATTTTCCGTTCTTATGTGACTAATCTCAATATCCCCTTTACTCACATGATCTCTCAAGAAATGATGACGGATATCAATGTATTTTGTTCTTGAGTGTTGGACGGGATTATTGGCTATTTTAACTGCGCTTTCATTATCACATAAGAGAGGCACCTTTTTAAAATTTATTCCATAATCCATTAAAGTTTGCCTCATCCATAACAATTGAGCGCAACAACTACCGGCGGATATATATTAAAGCGGCGGTGGATAAAGCTACGAATTTTGTTTCTTGGAGAACCATGAAACTAGGGATCTACCTAGCAATTGGCAACTTTCGGAGGTGCTTTTTCTATCCACTTTGCAACCCGCATAATCCGAATCCGAATATCCAATTAAATCAAATTTTGCACCTTTATGATACCATAACCCTATGTTTGAGGAATGCTTTAAATATCTTAGAATTCTTTTTACGGCAACTAAATGACATTCTTTGGGAGAAGCTTGAAAACGAGCGCACATGCAAACACTAAACATAATATCGGGCCTAGATGCGGTAAGATAGAGCAAACTACCAATCATGGATCTATAAAGCTTTAAATCTACCGATTTACCTCCCTCGTTTAAGTCGAGATGCCCGTTTGATGCCATTGGAGTCTTGATCGGCTTGGCGTCCTCCATGCCAAATCTTTTGAGGAGATCCTTCGTGTACTTGGTTTGACTCACGAATGTCCCATTCTTGAGTTGCTTGATTTGGAGTCCAAGGAAGAAGCTCAATTCTCCGATCGTCGACATTTCAAACTCCCTAGACATCATATCACCAAATTCTTTACAAAAATCTTCGTTAGTAGAACCGAAAATGATATCGTCAACATAAATTTGACATACAAAGAAATCTTCATCAATTATTTTAGTAAAGAGTGTAGTGTCAACCTTCCCAATTTTGAAACCCTTTGAGAGAAGAAAATCTCTAAGTCGCTCATACCATACTCTAGGAGCTTGTTTGAGTCCATATAGCGCCTTAGAGAGTTTGTAGACATGATTAGGATATTTGGAATTTTCAAAACCGGGAGGTTGTTCTACAAATACCAATTCGGATATTTATCCATTTAGGAAAGCACTCTTTACGTCCATTTGAAATAATTTAATATCAAAACTTGATGCAAATGTGAGCAAGATTCTAATAGCTTCTAACCTAGCTACGGGTGCAAAAGTTTCACCGAAATCTAATCCTTCAACTTGGGTGAAACCTTGCGCCACTAATCTAGCTTTATTTCTAACTACAATACCATTTTCATCTTGTTTATTTCGAAAAACCCATTTTGTGCCAATTACATTGTGTTCTTTGGGTCTTTCGACTAATGTCCAAATATTATTACGAGCAAAATTATTTAATTCATCATGCATGGCATTTACCCAATCCGGATCAACTAATGCCTCATCTACATGAGTAGGTTCAATTGAAGATACAAAGGAATAATGCTCATAAAACGAAGCAACACGGGATCGGGTTTGAACGCCCTTACTCACGTCACCCAATATTTGATCTATTGGATGATCTTTGGAGAGGCCATGATGAAT
This sequence comes from Guadua angustifolia, assembly GCA_036346375.1. NCBI lineage: Eukaryota > Viridiplantae > Streptophyta > Magnoliopsida > Poales > Poaceae > Guadua > Guadua angustifolia. The sequence goes on along the minus strand of CM070507.1, from coordinate 12,617,502 downwards.
CCTTTGAGGTAGTGGTTGAACTTGTTGCTCGTTATTCTTGTCATCTTCGTCAATTGTTTGAATTCGACTTGGCGTTGTGGAGGTTGAAGGCTCGGCTTGAGTGGATGAAGGTTGATCATGTTTATCCACTTCCGGCTTCACATCTCCAATTGTCATATTCTTCATTGCTTCTCTTAGGCCTTCCTCACCTACATCATCTAAATTCTCTTGCTCTTCTTGAGAGCCATTAGTTTCATCAAATTCAACATCACATGTTTCCTCTACAAATCCTTTGTTTTTATTAAAAACTCGATAAGCTTTGCTATTTGAAGAATATCCTAACAAAAACCCTTCATCACAACGACTTTGAAATTTGGAAAGCCGAACACCCTTTTTCAAGATGTAGCATTTGCAACCAAATACTCGAAAATAAGAAATGATCGGCCTTCTTCCAACAAGAAGCTCATAAGAGGTCTTTTTCAAGAGTCGATGCAAATAGAGTCTATTTGTAGCATGGCAAGCGGTATTAATGGCTTCCGCCCAAAAACTATCGGACGTACCATATTCATCTAACATCGTTCTCGCCATTTCAATTAATGTACGATTTTTCCGTTCCACAACTCCATTTTGCTCCGGAGTGTAGGTTGCGGAAAGTTCATGCTTTATTCCAATTTCATCACAATAATCTTCAATTCTTGTGTTTTTAAATTCGGAGCCATTATCACTACGGATTTTCTTTATTATAAAGTCAAATTCATTTTGAGCTCTTTTTGCAAACCTTTTGAATATATTGGAGGTTTCGGATTTATCATCTAGAAAGAATACCCACGAATATCTAGAGTAATCGTCAACGATGACTAAACAATAAGAATTACCCCCAATGCTTTTATAAGTTGTTGGACCAAACAAATCCATATGCAAGAGTTCTAGTGGTCTAGATGTAGACATTATGCTTTTTGAGGGATGAGAACTAGCGACTTGTTTACCGGCTTGACAAGCACTACAAAGTCGATTTTTCTCAAACTTCACATCTTTCAAGCCCACAACTAAATCATTTTTAAATAGCTTTTTAAGTTGAATCATTCCAACATGAGCTAGTCTTCTATGCCATAACCATCCTAAAGATGTTTTTGCAATTAAGCAAGTTTGAAGACATGAGTCATTTGAAGTGAAATCAACTAAATATAAATTTCCAAATCTAAATCCTTTAAACACTAGCTTAATTATCATTTTCTTTAGTAATAACAACATCATTTTTAGAAAAGGTACAAATAAGATCAAGATCACAAATTTGAGCAACGGATAGCAAGTTGAAATTCAATGTTTCAACTAATGATACATTTGAAATGGAAAGGTCGTTTGATATAGCAATTTTATCTAAGCCCAATACCTTTCCTTTGCTATTATCTCCAAATGTGATCTTGTCATTTTGTCCATTTCCCGAATCAAAGGTGGTGAACATCTTCCGGTCACCGGTCATGTGTTGGGTGCACCCACTATCCAACACCCAATGCCGTCCACCGGTTTTGTAGTTCACCTACAAAAGAAAATCAAACCTTTTTAGGTACCCAAATTTGTTTGGGTCCTTGGAGGTTAGTGACCAAGGTTTTGGGAACCCAAATGGCTTTCTTTCTTTGGCCAAATATCGGGGTCCCAACAAACTTAGCAAAAATTTTACCATTTCTATCCTTTTAAGTACATAACATGAATCATGAATGTTATCCTTAGATGCTTTACTTAAGGTGCAATCATTCGCTAGATGTCCTACTTCATGACACTTAAAACAAAATTTACCATTCGATTTCACAAAGCGCGGAGCTTTGTTACTTATTTTCTTATTCTTTTTAGGGATATATCCTAATCCTTCTTTATTATATGAGCATCTTTGACTACCCAAGATTTTATTTAGTGTTTCTTTACCCTTAAAACATCTATCCAAGCTTTTGTTTAGTTTATTTACTTGTTCTTTAAGCTCATTGTTTTCAACAATTAAGTTTTTATTACATGAGTTTGCACTAGAACATGGCAAATCAACTAAATCATCACAAGAAGTAGATATGCTTGATTTTACTACATGAAGTGAGCTATTTCCCAATCTAGTCAAATCATCCATAATATTGCATTCAATACCAATATCATTTGTGGATTTTGGAATATTTTTGGCAAGGAGAATTTCATGAGCTTCCTTTAGCTCCTCATAAGAATCCTTGAGAGAAAGAAATTCTTTTCTCAAGACCCTTGATTTTGATTTTTCTTTGCCAAGATATTCATTTAAATCCTCAAGCATATCCATTAATTCATCATATGACGGTTCTTCATTTTCATTAGAGTTTACCTTAGTTTCTCCTCTAGCCATAAGGCATAAAGGAGTGACGAAGGGTGATGAAGCCTCTTTGATAGCAATACCAAGCAAGCCCTTTTTCTTTGAAGGAGCTTCATCTTCTGGATGAGTCGAGTCCGAATACTCTTCTTGAATCCCACTCCCCAATGTGAGCTTCACCCTTGCCATCCTTTTGGAATTTCTTGAATAGCTTCTTCTTGCCTTGAAAGAATTTCTTCTTCTTGGGTGATTTGTCTTTGTCATCCTTCTTCTTGGGGCAATGCGAGGCTATGTGTCCTTTTTCATCACATTCATAACATCGAATATTAGCATACCTGGTTAGTGTTAGAATTTTGTCCTTTCTTGTACCTTTGCGGACCGCTAAAGCTCGATCGCCTCTTCATAAATTTCTTCATTCTTCTTACTAGAAGCGCCATTTCCTCCTCGGTGTCTTCATCTTGAGTCCTCATCACTTGACTCGCTTTTGCCTTGAAGGCGATGTTCTTCTTTTGGATGAGCTTTGTTCCAACAATTCTTCTTTGTCCTTTTGTAAAGCTCATTTGTAATTAAATTTCCAAGAAGTCCGGTTTGCATCATCCTTGGTAATTCCGTGAGTTGAGGAATAATGTAACCAATGTCTCATATTTTTAGGAAGGGCCCTAAGCATCTTTGAACAATATCAAAATCGGTTAGTGATGCACCAAGGCCTTTAAGCTCGTTTACTATGTTATTTAACCGTGATTACATTTCATTGATGTTCTCATGGGGTAACATAATAAAACTCTCATATTTGATCCGAAGCATATGCAATTTGGCTTCTTTGACCGAGGATGTGCCCTCATGAATTTCCGAGAGGGTTGTCCAAATCTCATGAGCGGTTTCGAGGTTGCTCACTCGATTGAACTCATCGCGTTCAAAGCACCAAATAGGCGTTCATAGCTTGAGCATTTAGATGAATGTTTCGCTCAATTTGTTCCGTTGTAAGTGGGGATTAGCTCCTGAGCGATACCTTCATCTACAATTCTCCATATGCTTGGGCTCATGGCCTTAAGATAAACGGTCATGCGAATTTTTCAATATGCATAATTAGTGCCATCGAAAAATGGCGCCTTGCCTATCGACACCCCATCACTAGCCATCCTTACTCTTAGGCGGTAAAGCCCTAAATAAGAGTCCTTACTCTGATACCACTTGTAGGATCAAGGATACCGACTAGAGGGGGTGAATAGGAGGTTTTTAAATTTTAATCACTAAAGTCAAGATTAATATTTCTAAGCACAAGTGACAAGTATGGCAATATCAATGTCGAGCAATTCTAGTGACTACCAACTAAAATTTCTACTCAAATATATCAATGGCAACACAAGCAACACAATAATGATCAATTTACTAGAGACAATTCAAGACTTAAGCAAGTAACACTAAAATGATCAAATTGCTAGTATTAGATCAAAAATAAGAACAATGCAAACCACAAATGATGAACACTTGGATTTTTATCCCGTGGTCTCGGAGACTTGCCGGTCTCCCCTACTCCACGTTGAGGTGACTTGAAAAACCTTCAAGCCGGCTCCACTTGCTTGAGCCTTCCCCGATCACTATCGATAGCTCTTCCCCGCTCCGGGTAGGCGAGCTTCGTGCCTTCACAATCGCTCGGGTCTTCACACAATCTTCTTTGTGAAGATCACCGGAGCCCCACGCCTCAAGCCGTCTAGGAGGCGGCAACCTCCAAGAGTAACAAACTTGACGTGGGCTTGAACTTCAAAAGTGCAATCAATATGGCTCACTAATGCAAATGCACTCAATTCTTCTCTCCAACACTCTAGAATCAAGAATTCAATGCTCTAATGGATGGAGAGAGTTGCTAGGGCTTAGAATGTATTCAATGGAGTGACCAACCCTGCCCTAACACAGGTGGGGGGGTATTTATAACCCCCACCAATTCAAACTAGCCGTTATTTGCTCCTACTGTAATTTTTGCGCCACGGCCGGTACTACCGCCCTCTAAGGGCCGGTAGTACAAGCTGGTCAGAATATGCTGACTATAACGGGCATTTAATCGCGACACGTAGTCGTTCTGACACTTTTTATGTGCCCAGTACTATCGCTCATGGGGCGAGTAATCTGCACCAAACCGACGAAAAAGGACACGCTCTGGAATAAAGCTACATGAGTATATATCTTGATAGTACGCATTTTGATACTACCGCCAACCCGAAGCAGTAGTGCACGAGGAATTTTCAGAAAAATGCCTCTCTGGAAAAAAGCTACTGCAGAAGAAACTCGGTAGTATCAAGCATTTATGATACTACCGCTGATCTGCGGTAGTGCTTAGCCACGAAGTTTTTGGTTCGTTTTAACTCTTAAATGCATGAGTATATGAATGATGAATTGAGCCATATCTTATGCACTTTCAAAATTCAAAGACCCATATCAAGTCCCCCTTGATAGTACGGCTACTATCCTAAAAACCCGATCTATTTCCCAACTTCGAGATCGGTGAAAAGACTAGAAAAAATACTTCTAAACTTTATACCTTCACTTCTTTAGCTTCTTTTGCGCATATTCCTTTCATTTAGCACTTGAAGCCATCCAACATCTTACGAGGAATACATTTATCCTGTTTCCAACTTACTTGCACAAACATCGTTAGTCTTTTTCGCGTTATTGTCATTAATTATCAAAACCATAACCACATGGGGGCCTAGATGCTTTCAACATGTGAGACACACCTAGCAGCCTTGCTTGGACAAAGTTCGTATCAAATTGTTCATATATGTAAGGAATCTGGTACAGACTATGGAAACACAAAGAAAATTCAAATAAGCAAACAAATGAGCCTAGAAAGTTAAGGTTTATATTTACAATGAAACTTTTTTATTGTACTTGGTATGGATTCTTTCTTATAATCTAAGCTGTTAATTTTATTGTTATTTTTTATTTGTTTTCAAATATTCTTATAATTTAGGCTGTTAATTTTATTGTTAATTTTTATTTAATTTCAAATATTAGTTTTAGGTTAGATTTGATATACAAATTGAATTGTTAATTTTATCTAATTTTATTCCAAATTTTAGCTATGTTAGGGTTTTAATTTGGAGTTTATATGAAAAATCAAATTTTATTGTTATTTTTATTTAATTTCAAATATTAGTTATAGGTTAAATTTGATATACAAATCCAACTGCTAGTTTTTATCTAATTTTATTCCGAATTTAGCTATGTTCGGGTTTTAATTTGGAGTTGATATAAAATCAAATTGCTAATTTTTTTATTTTTTATTCCAAATTTCTATTATTTTTATTATACTTGGCATGGGCTCTTTCTTTTAATTTAAGCCATTATAACTCGTTCCGCTAGATAGACGATTAGATGTTTTTCTTTAAATAATAACATCTAATGGCTACTATAGTTTAAGTTAATTAGGGTCCCTAGATTAAAGGCCAAATGTTTTGCTTTTTGTGAGAATTTCTAGCATATTCCTATTTTTGATAAAAAAGATTCGATGGCGGTTGTAATTAGGGTCCATCAGATTAAGGGCTAGATATTTTTGCTTTTTTGTTAAAATTTCTAGCTTATTTCTCTTTTTTGTGAGCTTTTCATATATAATAGATTGACACAGTTTAATTTAATATTATTTTATTTATAGTTTAGAAGTATTTTTAGTATCAAGCTAACAAGCCGAGTTATAGCATCTCCAACATTTCCTAATATTTAGACTCCCAATATTCTTAGATTGGGACCTTCCCAAAAAATTTTGGGTTTACAAAATATCTTGTTCTCCAACAGTTCCTATATTTTCTCCCAAAAATACCTTTGAATTGGTCCGGTGGGCCATCCTGGACGCGAAATAATGTTGATTGGGAGCGCAGACAGAGCGCACAAAAATGAGGAGTCGGGGTGCTGTTTTTGGGCGTGCCAAAATTTGAGAAGCTAGAAAGAGGCAACATATCCGGTGCAACCCCCCTCCGTGAAACCACCGTGCAACTGAACTAAAAAAAGTTTCAAAAAATTCTGAAAAAAATCATGGATGTACATCTCAACTTACCCCACCTACATATAAAATTTCATGATCAAATTCATCCTATACTAACAGCTACAAAAAAAACAAACAGCAAAAATGAATAGTGATGAACAGTAAAAAATCAATGTTCATGCTGAATTTGTCTTTTTTGTAACTGCTAGTATAGGATGAATTTGATCATGAAATTTTATATGTAGGTGGGGTAAGTTGAGATGTACATCCATGATTTTTTTTAGAATTTTTTGAAACTTTTTTTAGTTCAGTTGCACGGTGGTTTCACCGAGAGGGGTGATTGCACAGGATATTTTTCCCTAGAAAGAGGAACTGTTGGAGTACTTTTTTTTTGCAATCAAGCCCAAAATCAGGTTTTGGGAATGGATTTTAGGCACTGTTGGAGATGCTCTTAGAGCAAAATCTAATTTCATTTGAAATTGACTCAATTCAATGTTTAACCAATGAATAAGTTTAATCAAAGCAACTTTGAACCGAGCAATGAGCCCCACAAATGAGCTTTTTTTTTCCTATGAGATGGAGGGGGGATAGGGAGAGCTGAACAAACTATACATATATAACGTAGTGACTTTGTCCTCGACGAGAGGATGTCTCGGCAAAAATTTAGTAAAGGCATTCTCAAATTAGCAATTTCATTCTGAAATTACAATGTATCCAAACATCAGTGGTCCTCAGTGGCACGCCTATCGTATCAAAAGCTGGCTTTCAGGTACTGTGGGATATACAAGATCGAAGTCAGAGTTGGAGCAGTCGCATACAAACTCACGCTGCCAGCATCTGCCTAAAGTCATGCAGCTGTATATGTTTCACAGCTCAAACGGGCGCTGAGCCGCTGGTCGCCGAGGGTCAAGTGAGTGCTGAGTGCCAAACCACCACCGTCAAAATCAGTGTTGCAAGCAGCACATAAACCAGAGAGCATCCTTGATCGCAATCTGATCAAGAAAGGTCGCACTATTGGCTCACAAGTTCTGATCAAATGGGTAGGATTGCCGGTGTCCTTAGCCACTTGGGAGGATCAAGCATCTCTACAGTGGCGCTTCCCAGCATTAGCGGTTTGGGGACAGGCTGCGTCCGGGGGGAGTGTTGGGGACGAGCACAAGGCTAAGACAGGAGAAGAAGGTGCGTGTGCGTGAAGAATAGTCATAGGCTTTGTTTGGTACTAGGTGGAAAAGCGCGCTACGCTGTGCCGGTTGAATTTCGATAGCATGCGCTCGGGAAAATAATCTTGTTTTATTTTCGCAAAACCACTAACCGGTCAAAAATAGTCCAGAGGAAAAAGGGGGAAAAATTATCAGAGATGACAACATTCTTTTGTCGAGCCTAATACTCTACGTGTTCACTGAGTAATAATACATGTTCGCAAAACCACCCACCGGTGAAAAATAGCCTAGAGGAAAAAGGGCGAAAAATCCTCGATGAATCTGTTTTTTTTTTGACCAAAACATGTTTTCCGGGTTTTTTTGGCGACGAAAACAATTTTTTCGACTTTTTTTTGTTGCGTTTGTTAATAAAAATGGTCGTTAGGACGCGCCGGCGAATCCTCGGGTCGCTATAAATCTTCGGACGAATCTATATTTTTTTTAAAAAAGACCCGCGGTTATGACCCGTTGACAAATCCATAAGTTGATACAAACCTTCGATGAATCCGTGTTTTTTTTTGTGACGAAAACATTGTTTTCGTTTTTTTTTTGTGCTGAAAACATTTTTTTCGGATTTTTTTGTTGCGTTTGTTAAAAAAATGGGTCGTTAGGACCCACCGGCGAATCCGCGGGACGAAAACATTGTTTCCGTTTTTTGGGTGTTGAAAATATTTTTTCCGGGTTTTTTTGTTGCGTTTGCTTAAAAAAATGGGTCCACGGGTCGCTATAAATCTTCGAACGAATCTACATTTTTAGAAAAAAAACCATGATTCTGACCGTTGGCAAATACATAAGTTGCTATAAACCTTCGACGAATCTGTATTTTTTGGTGACGAAAACATTTTTTCCGGGTTTTTTGGGTGGCGAAAACATTTTTAGGGTTTTTCCGGTATAAAACATTTTCCCTGAGAAAAATGGAGAAAGGACTTGAACGTAAGAAGCGAGGACTGGTTGTTATTTTTTGGACCTGTTCGCTATCCCGAAAAATTAGAAAAGGGTTTGTTCGCGATTTGAAATTAACGGAGGTTTTTCGTAAAATACCGCTTTTGAGGACCTAAACGCGAAGGAAAAAAATATTTTTGTCTCACAAAAAATCGCGAAGGACCTATCCGTAATTTCGAAGAAACGGAGGGGCTTTTTTGCAAAATGTCGCGGCGACATGTGGACCTTCCGGTTGCTCACCAATTCCTGCGGGTATAGGTATTTTTATTGATTAGCTAGCTGTATTATGCTCCAAGAAAGTGATGACGTGTGCCGGTGTGTTTGGGCTGCAAGGCAGAGAGGTAGAGAGCTGTAGAGGGGGAGAGATACAAAGTAGTTAAGGATCATAACTTTAGCTATTATAGATCGACCATTAAATAAAAAAACGATAGTTAGAACGTCCGTATCAATTATCTGAAAAATATAGCACCGATAGTGAAACCGTAGCTAGTACTGTAGCAACACACAGCTCTTTTCTCCCCTTCTTCCCCAATTTCTTCCCCTAGAATCCCTAATTACCTTCCAGGCACGTAACAGGTGCCTGGTTGCTCACTCGGCACTGTTGCAGGTCTATAGCTATTGTTTAACAACCGGTGATTTCTGTGTTTCGCTTGTTCTGAATACACGGTTCCTGCTTTCCATTCTGAACTTGTATGATGGTGTCAGTATGCTCCTACGGTCCTACCTCTACAGTTGACATTCATTAAACCCACTACCAAATTGTACTAAGTGGTTGCTGTGAAGCAAATTAGGATGCACCTTGTTCATACCGGAGGTGATGGCACACACCTAATTTTGCCAATTCGGCAGATTTTGCTGCGGGCAAGTTGAAATGCTAAGAATAGAGAATAATAAAGAGAATATAGCCGGTGGATATTCTTCTGGAGATGGATATTCCTTGAGCTAAAATTATATGCCTTGTACCAGATATTCAATTAAGGCCCACAGCTGTAGGGCCCTTGCAAAAACAATCTTGTGGCTCATGTCATGTGCCTTTTATTTTATAGGCAAACTAGCGTATACTTGAAAATATATTAACATATTTTGTAAACTATTTAGATTTTTAAGATATCATAAACATTAAAAATGATAATAGAAACTTTAAGAAAAATTTAACTTAAAGGATGTAATTGAAGTAAAAGCTTTGATAGAAGAAAATCATTAAGAATAATAAATTGTTGGGGTTCTTAGAAATGTAGCAACTTTTTATCTTACATAGATCATATAGCTATATACCCATGTTCTTTCTTCGTTAGTAATTCTTTTTTCAAAATCTATGCAACATATGTATCTCTATTTAATCTCAAATAATATGTTGATTGTTTTACATGGTATTAAGAGTACATTGCTCACATATATACTGATACATCATGGGGGACATACTTTGAACGTATCTTTCTAACACGTTGGTTACACCGTAAAACCATATGTCTTATATTTCTTATTGATCACCTCACAACTTTTCTGCTTCAACCGCCAATAGCAAGCTTAATTTTTTATCGATCCCTCTCAACTGCTATTCTTTTAATGTAATACTCTATCGTATAACTGTATTCTATTTCTCTTATATTATTACTTAATGTTGAACGTTATGACATCAACATACAATGCATTCATATACAAGTATTGCTTATCCCTACCAGGGACACCAGTCATGCTCTCACCAGTGGCCTCAAGTCTATTCCATAGAGTAGCGTGTAGGGTCGAAGATGCGCCTAGAGGGGGGGTGAATAGGCGTTTTACAAAATTAATCGCTCTCTAATCAATTCGCTCTAATACACCCCTAAGTCAAAACCTAATCAAAGATATATGCGGAAGCGATAAATAGGTTTTGACAATTTAAAGCCTAAATCAACTAGGCTCACTAGTGCACTATCTAAATTAAGTCTCTACACTAGAATTGCTAAATTGAACAATCAATTAATACTAAGCAATTCTAATACATTCAAGCAATCAATAATATGCACAAGGTAAATACTTGAAAGTAAAGAGACAAGGACAACCGATGTTTTTCCGTGGTGTTCGGAGACTTGCGGTCTCCCTAGTCCACGTTGAGGCTAGCCCACACTTGGACCGGCCCCGCTCGAGCACTGCCTCTTTCCACTAGTCGTGGTTTTCACGCGTGGCGAGGCTCAACCCGAACCTTCACAAACTTCGCCGGGCTTCTCACACCTCGAGAGCTCCAAGACGACGCCTTACGCCTGCCTAGGAGGCGGCAACCTCCAAGAGTAACAAGCCGCTCCTTCGCTTGAACCTCACCGGGCACAACAAATGCGCTCCTCGGTGATCACCAAGTGCAACACATGCACAAGGCCTCCTCAAGTGCAACACATGCACAAGAGGTACCCAAACCACTTCCTAATTGCAACAAATGCAATTAGTCTCACTCTTAAGCTCAAGAGGCAAATGGAGAAGAGCAACACATGCACACAACTCCCACACCCTCAACAATGCCAGCAACACTTGCGCCAAGCCCCCAAAGGGGTATATATAGCCCCCCACAAGAAAACTAGCCGTTTGGGGGCAAAATGGGCGAAATCAGCCTTTTGCGGTACTACCGCCCTCTAAGGGTAGTAGAATCAGAGTCTCAATCTGATTGGCTAATCGGTCATTTGGTAAGTACTACCACCCTCTAAGGGCGGTGAGTACCGACTTTACAGACTACCGCTCCCACACTGGCAGTAGTGCCTTGGCCTTGCCCGACCAAGAAAAACACCGCTCAGAAAAGAGCTACTGGCAAAACCCCTAGTAGTCAAGATTCTTGTGACTATCAGCACCTCAACAATGAGTAGCTTAGGCAGAGAGAAAAACACGATTTAACTCGAAAATCATTTCTCCAAAAACCAAACTTATTCTTTGAGCCACAAAGATGATCAACACATGATCATACACACGTGCAAAACACATTTGCACCAACTTAGCTCAAACTCAAAGAATTCAAACCAAATCACGAAAACACATTTCGCAACCAACTCAAGATCTATTTGCAAAACGTATTAAGCAAATCAAACTCGAGTTTATGAGATTAATCCCCCTAGCCATGTGAAGGTCAACACAGACCGGTCAACTTGCCAACACCGTTGCAAGCCCCACTCACATGCTCTCGAATTCGGACTCATAAACCTCGGTTTATTCGACAACGAACTTGCAAATAACGCAATAAACATATTTCATGCTTGAGCACTACTCTTTGCAACACATGCAAAAGTCTAGCTCGAAGCAACATCAAATCAAGATGCATGAACTCTCTAATTGCAACACATGCAATTTTCTAGTTCCATGCAACACCAAATCGAACTAACACCAAAACCAAATCTCAAGTATGAGCTCTTTACTGCAACACATGCAAGCCTCTAGCTCCATACAAACACACAAGTTTTAGAAGGATTGTTTTGCGAAACCAAAACATGAAGCTTCAACTAATGCAACACATGCAAAAGTGAACTTCACGCAAAAGCCAACGCACTAGCTTATCACTTCTTGCAACACATGCAAATCAAAGCATTATGCGAAAACCAAATGCAGCCAAGCATAAGTTTAACCCATTCGCAACACATGCCAAATGGTTAACCCATATGCAAAAACCAAATCCAAATGGTTTGAGCTCGAGTGAACGCAGAATGAGATCACCAACACATGATGAAACTCAAGCAAAGGGAACGACCCCTCTTAATAGCACGGCGATAAAACCTTAGACTCAAAGACTACAAAAGTCCTTAGCCTATCTAATTATACCTTCGCCGCCGCGCACAAGCAATCCCCTTTGGGGTCTTTATGATCATCGCTTAGATACTCCCCCGGGATCATCACCCTTCTTTATCTTCGAGATCCATTCTTGACGCCCATCAACTCATGATGCCATCCTTGTCCCGTTCTCATCATCTTTGGACCTAACTCAAACATAACTCAAGAAACTTGTTAGTCCAAGATGCATGGTTGTCTCAATTATCTTTTGCACTCCATTAACACATAATGGATGCCTCTAGATCAATTGAGCACAACCTAAATCAATTGAGATGATTAATTGTGTCTTAAGTATAATAATGCAACTCATGCTTAATTATACTTAAGAACTATTCATTTATCCTTAATTAATCAAGGAACACCATCAACACATGATGAAATATTCTTTAATAATTAACACGACAAATGAACTCAATTTAAATTATCATTTAAATTGATATGAGTATATATTAACTACACAAGTTTTCATATACTCATGTTGATGGAAAGTAATGATCCATTATATGCAAATTGTATGGAAATGATCATTACTCTAAATCATCAACTATAGAATACACCCCACATGTATACGTGCATAAATATGATTAACTTGGAGATAATATGCATATATTCAAATTGATCGTATTGGAGTATATCCTATATTACCATGAGTATACTTATAACTAGGCAATTCAAATATATACTCAAGGATTTAGTTTCTTTGTCTTGATCCTTATATGTGTCAATAAAGAATAGATCAATACAATGAAACTATCAAGTTAAACCACGAACTCCCCCTAAGTGTGTGCATCCATGTAATGTATGGATTGGGAACATGATGCACGTTTTGTGGTTAATATAACGGGGACATTCATATTTTAACTTGACTCCAAAGTATGCAACTAATACTAGTATGAATATGCAAACATACCTTGGGTTTTCCATTTTTCAATGCGATGAGACTAAACAAAGATATTCTAAACAAACATGTTAGTCTCGATATAAGATTTGTCATTAAGAACAATATCGCATTAGGGGATAAACTTAATATTGGATTTGTCATTAACACAAGATTAGATTTGTCATTAACACCAAAACCATAACTAATTAAGGTTGAACTTACAATCTCCCCCTTTTTGGTGATTAATGACAAATCCAAGCTTAATGAGCATATTTGGATTAAAACTAACATATTGAGAGAATTTAAGCTAATTGAACACATATGCATATTAATTCTCCCCCTTAATCATATCAAGCTTAGTTTTTAAACCAAATGACATTAAGCTTCCTAATTCTCCCCCTTTTGGCATTAAGCACCAAAAATGGAAAAACTAAAAGATTAACTTGAAATACATTCTTCCCCCTTTTGTCATTAAGCATTTAGCATTAATAAGATTCATCATAATTTTCCCCCTTTTTGGTTATTCAATTATTCTCCCCTTTTTGGCATTTAACAATTTCTTTTAGGGGTCTTATCTAATGAAGGTCATACAAGAATTTAAATGAATACTTATGACCTTCGCAATGAATTAAGATTTCAAACCAAATAAAAACTTGAAAGGTCATTCAAGAAGTAAAACAAGTTTTTATTTGAAATATGGTCTAAAAATAAGAAAAACTCGAAAAGAGACCATATTTGGATTTGTGGATACCACTTGTAAAACAAACAACACTTGTAAAGATAAACATGAAAAACGAAGTAAGGGTATCACACGGTTTATTTGAAACATATTCAAATAACTCACTCCTCATTTTATTAGGCTTTGCAATTTTTCAACATGATTCTTTTGAAGAATCCAACAATTTGCCTGAACAGATTAACGAGGAACCCAAAAGAATTAAATACCACTTGAGCAAATAGATATCACTTTAATTCTATCTCAAGGGCTTGCTTGAAGATCCAAAAGAAATGAGCATTTTCGAATTTTAATTTGAAGAACAATGCTCAAGTAGAGATTTCCCTCTTTTAAGTATTTCAACACATAAAGATTCTCACACAGAGAAGTCTTAGGCGGTTGAACTTACAATTTTAGCTTGAGAGGAAAAAATCTTAATCAAGAATGTGGGTATCGCAATAATGCTACACAGAGGTAATAAAATACCACTTGTAGGAAATAATTGAAATCCAATGATACCACTTTAAAAAGGAATCCACATAGTTAAGGATATCATTAGAAGAAATGATCAATAAGAACCATGATACCACTTGGAGAAGAGAGAAACTCAATGATACCACTTTGTAAGCATATGAAATGAATAAAAGCTCGATTGATACCACTTAGGATCAACTCACAAAGAATTGATACCACTTGAAGGAATGATCGATAAAAATTGATGGGTATCAGAGCAATATATATATACTTACGGATATCAAAATAGAGCAAGGCTCAAGAAGAATCAATAAAATTCACAAAGAATGAGTGTCAGAGCAAAATAAAGACATGAATTCATTTGGAAGCATTTAAGTGCCCAAAACTTGATATAAATAAACTCCCCAAGATGTTCAATGAATGAATTATGGAGTTATTTGCATTTGAATTGCACAGTTTTGCCTTTTCAAGAGATCAAGTGAAAATCACTCTTTAGATCAATTAAAGTGCTCATAACTGATACCACTTGAAAATGCGATCAAATAAATTTCAGAGCTTTTCAAATTTTGCACAAATGAACTTTGGGATGACAAGAAACTTTTTCAAAAAGAATTTTGAAAAAGGAAGTACCAATCAAAAGATATCCCAAAGCAAAACTCGGAAAATTTAGAAAATTTCAGAGCCAAGACTGCCAGGCCGGTACTATCAAGATACCAGGCGGTAGTAGTCGGGTTTCTTTACTATCACAAGACCAGGGCCGGTAGTACCGGTCCTGACTGACCAGAACTTCGGGCTTTTGCAATTTTTTGGCAAAAATGATTCAAATGAAGTCCAATTGATTTGAAAATTTCCAGAAATGAACTTTGGACTAATTAGAGAGTTTTCCAAAAAGAATTTTCATCAAAACAATTTTATTTTCAAAGTTATGGCAAATTGCGTTTTGAGGCAAAAACGAAAAGCGATTTTCACGAAAAGCCTCGAAATGCACTTTGGTTTGGATTTCATGCAATTTCATTTTCCATGGCTTAGATAGGTGTATCAAGAATGTGTATAGTCAAGATTTATGATGAAATCCAACTCGAATGCCACGATTTGAGCTATATGCCTAAATAGGCCATTTCGGATTAAATCAAATCGTTTTTTTAGCCAAATTAGATTTTAACATAGATTTTTCATTTTGAAAACCTGTAAAACATTTGAAATACATAATAGAATACTTTTACAAAGCTTTTCACAAATTTGGGTCATTTAAATACGATTTTGACTTTTGATCTAAATAGTCCTTTTGAAGAAGCAAAGTCAAATCCAATTAACACAAAACTTCAAATAAAGCAAGGGGTAAGATATACGGATTTGAATTTTGTGTATGAGTCTAAAATGCCATTTTGAATCACAATTCTACACAAGAATGGATCCAAATGGAGAAACTCACTAAGTGCAATAATATGACCGTTACGGGTCAAGTATAGTTTTTCGGCGAGTTTCAAAATCAAATATCTTTTGACAAGTTGGTCTTTTGAAAATCTTTTGAACACAAAAATTGTTAAGAATGACCAAATCTAGGATTTTTATTTTGAAATTATTTTCAAAATCCTTTTACTTTTATTTCTATGAAAATTATAAGTTTAAATCAAAATCAAGATACTAGTAACTAGATTTTGGAGTTAAAACTCATTTTCTTTTGAAATTAGTTTTTGTAAAGCCAAAACCTTTGAGAAACATTTCAAAAACATTTGTATACATTTTTCATCTAGTTTTTCACAAGTTTACTAATTAGTATACAAAGTTTTGACTTTTGGCTAAATGGTTGATTTTGAAAATATATATATATATATATATATATGCACTTATATTAGTATGGGCACACGTAGGGATGTGGTACACAAGAATACGAATTAACACTCCCCCTAAATGTGCCACTTCTAAACTTGCTCAAGATTTGCAATTAAGAGAATAGATGAGAGGCGAGAGCAAGTGGCCATAACAAGTAATCTAAATTGATATTCATTAATATTGCATTATAACCTACACAAGGCTATATGTTTAAATAATAATCAATTTAAATACTTGTTACCCGAGATGGCATTGGCTCATGATGGACTTGATTATCTTCATGCTTGACACCACTTGTAGATAAATGTAATCCTTCTCCTCTTGATGTGCAAGCGTCCAATCCATCTCTTTATTGCCTAAAATTCTTTTAGGCGGTCTTTGGTACCCAATTCTTGTTGGGTCCGACAATGTTAGTCACAAGAGTTTTAGGAACCCAAATGGTCCTAATTTTAACATTATTGAATTGACTAACACGACTAGGAACGGTTTTGCGATAATTATTCCTCCTAAGCAAAATATTTGGATTTAAGTGAGAGGACTTAGGAGGGCATTGATATTTTGCAAAACCATTTCTAGTTTGATCTCTTCTAAGCATATGATAATTGAAATTATGAAATGGCTTAGAGGATCTAGCAAATCTAGTAAATGTTTTGCTATTGTTATTTCTCCTAAGCAATATGTTTGAGTTATATTGAGTGGGCTTAGGAGCGCTAACAATTTTAGCAAACCCATTTCTAGATTTACTCTTCCTATGCATATGAATATCATTTTGAGCCGGCATAGGGGACTTGACAAGCTTGGCAAACACATTGCCATTCTTGTCCTTCCTAAGCAAATAATTTTCATTAATGAGAATAGGTTTAGGAGTTATACCTTTGGGACAATCCTTACCAAAGTGTCCCTTCTCCAAGAATTGAAGCATGTCACGCTATTTGGCCCTCTCTTGACCGATTTGACTTGCTCCATGCCGGTTTGCCTCATTGTTGATTTTGTGGCCTTGTTATCCACTTGATTAGGGCACACGGAGGCGAGGTGGCCCTTCTTGTTGCAATTGAAGCACTTGATTGTCTTCGTGTGACGCGCGTTGTGCCTCGTCTTGCTATTCTCCTCTTGGAGTTATGGCAGGAGTCCTCGCTTGTCTTGAGGCGCCCTTGGCTTGCTCAAGATCTCGTCGAGGATGGCTTTTCCTTTAACGCACCTTTTCAAGTCATTTTCCAACTTAATGACTTGAGCCTTGAGCTCATTGTTTTCCTCTACAAGATTAGCATCTAAACACATAGAGGAAGTACTAGCAATTGAATTAGAGCAACAAGGTATATCAATTAAATCATTGCAAGAGGTGGACATATCAATTTTTGATGAAATATTTGAATTAACATTTAAACAAGGCATTTCATCAATTAAATTACATGATATTCCTATATCCACCTTAGACTTATAAATTTCTTTGAGAAGGAGGGATTCATGATTTTCTTTAAGCATATTATAATCACTTTGAAGTGATTCATGTTCAAGCTTTAAAATCTTATATTTTGTTTTCTCCTTCCCAAGATAATTATTGAGCTCCTCTAACATATCCATTAAATCATCATAAGAGGGCTCATCTTCATTTTCATCATTACATACCTCAATTTTACCTTTCGCCATAAAGCAACGGATTCTTGATGGAAGAGAATATTCGTCATCGCTTGAGGCGGAGGTTGAGGTTGATGGAGATGCCGGTTCTTCACTTGATGTTGAAGATGAATCCTCAACCGACACTTCCTCCTCATTGCAATCCTCAATTGATGTTGTGGATGATTCAAATAAATCTTGAAGCTTAATCCACATATATTGAGCGCTCTTGAGATTGCATATGAGATTAAACATTTCTACGCTCACAAAACTAAAAATGGCATTAGTTGCTTGAGCGTCGAGATGTAGGCATTTCTCCTCTCCTTTAGTTGGAGCAATTTCATTTAGAGGAGAAGAAAAGCCGACATCTACGATCCACCAAATTTGTGGGCTCATGGATTTAAAATAATCAATCATAAATAATTTCCATTGAGTATAGTTTGATTCATTTAGCATGAGTGGATCGTGTGAGTGCACTAGACCACTAGGCGCCATCCTTTTTACTCTCTAGACGGTTAAGCCTAAAATGAGAGTGACCGTGGCTCTGATACCACTTGTAGGGTCGAAGATGCGCCTAGAGGGGGGGTGAATAGGCATTTTACAAAATTAATCGCTCTCTAATCAATTCGCTCTAATACACCCCTAAGTCAAAACCTAATCAAAGATATATGCGGAAGCGATAAATAGGTTTTGACAATTTAAAGCCTAAATCAACTAGGCTCACTAGTGCACTATCTAAATTAAGTCTCTACACTAGAATTGCTAAATTGAACAATCAATTAATACTAAGCAATTCTAATACATTCAAGCAATCAATAATATGCACAAGGTAAATACTTGAAAGTAAAGAGACAAGGGACAACCGATGTTTTTCCGTGGTGTTAGGAGACTTGCGGTCTCCCTAGTCCACGTTGAGGCTAGCCCACACTTGGACCGGCTCCGCTCGAGCACCGCCTCTTTCCACTAGTCGTGGTTTTCACGCTCGTGGCGTAGGCTCAACCCGAACCTTCACAAACTTCGCGGGGCTTCTCACACTCGAGAGCCACAAGACGACGCTTCACGCCTGCCTAGGAGGCGGCAACCTCCAAGAGTAACAAGCCGCTCCTTCGCTTGAACCTCACCGGCACAACAAATGCGCCTCGGTGATCACCAAGTGCAACACATGCACAAGGCCTCCTCAAGTGCAACACATGCACAAGAGGTACCCAAACCACTTCCTAATTGCAACAAATGCAATTAGTCTCACTCTTAAGCTCAAGAGGCAAATGGAGAAGAGCAACACATGCACACAACTCCCACACCCTCAACAATGCCAAGAACACTTGCCCCAAGCCCCCAAGGGGTATATATAGCCCCACAAGAAAACTAGCCGTTTGGGGGCAAAATGGCGAATCACCTTTTTTGGTACTACCGCCCTCTAAGGGCCGCAGAGTACCGCCAGAGTCTGTGATTCGGCTAATCGGTCATTTGTTTAAGACTACTCGCCTCTAAGGGCCAGTAGTACCGACTTTACAGACTACCGCTCCCACACAATGTAGTGCCGGCCTTGCCCGACCAAGAAAAACACCGCTCAGAAAAGAGCTACTGGCGGCAAAACCCCTAGAGTAGTCAAGCATTCTTGATACTATCAGCACCTCAACAATGATAGTGCTTACCGCAGGAGAAAAACACGATTTAACTCGAAAATCATTTCTCCAAAAACCAAACTTATTCTTTGAGCCACAAAGATGATCAACACATGATCATACACACGTGCAAAACACATTTGCACCAACTTAGCTCAAACTCAAAGAATTCAAACCAAATCACGAAAACACATTTCGCAACCAACTCAAGATCTATTTGCAAAACGTATTAAGCAAATCAAACTCGAGTTTATGAGATTAATCCCCCTAGCCATGTGAAGGTCAACACAGGACCCGGTCAACTTGCCAACACCCGTTGCAAGCCCCACTCACATGCTCTCGGAATTCCGGACTCATAAACCTCAGTTTATTCGCACAACGAACTTGCAAATAACGCAATAAACATATTTCATGCTTGAGCACTACTCTTTGCAACACATGCAAAAGTCTAGCTCGAAGCAACATCAAATCAAGATGCATGAACTCTCTAATTGCAACACATGCAATTTTCTAGTTCCATGCAACACCAAATCGAACTAACACCAAAACCAAATCTCAAGTATGAGCTCTTTACTCGCAACACATGCAAGCATCTAGCTCCATACAAACACACAAGTTTTAGAAGGATTGTTTTGCGAAACCAAAACATGAAGCTTCAACTAATGCAACACATGCAAAAGTGAACTTCACGCAAAAGCCAACGCACTAGCTTATCACTTCTTGCAACACATGCAAATTAAAGCATTATGCGAAAACCAAATGCAGCCAAGCATAAGTTTAACCCATTCGCAACACATGCCAAATGGTTAACCCATATGCAAAAACCAAATCCAAATGGTTTGAGCTCGAGTGAACGCAGAATGAGATCACCAACACATGATGAAACTCAAGCAAAGGGAACGACCCCTCTTAATAGCACGACGATAAAACCTTAGACTCAAAGACTACAAAAGTCCTTAGCCTATCTAATTATACCTTCGCCGACAAGCAATCCCCTTTGGGGTCTTTATGATCATCGCTTAGATACTCCCCCGGGATCATCACCCTTCTTTATCTTCGGGATCCATTCTTGACGCCCATCAACTCATGATGCCATCCTTGTCCCGTTCTCATCATCTTTGGACCTAACTCAAACATAACTCAAGAAACTTGTTAGTCCAAGATGCATGGTTGTCTCAATTATCTTTTGCACTCCATTAACACATAATGGATGCCTCTAGATCAATTGAGCACAACCTAAATCAATTGAGATGATTAATTGTGTCTTAAGTATAATAATGCAACTCATGCTTAATTATACTTAAGAACTATTCATTTATCCTTAATTAATCAAGGAACACCATCAACACATGATGAAATATTCTTTAATAATTAACACGACAAATGAACTCAATTTAAATTATCATTTAAATTGATATGAGTATATATTAACTACACAAGTTTTCATATACTCATGTTGATGGAAAGTAATGATCCATTATATGCAAATTGTATGGAAATGATCATTACTCTAAATCATCAACTATAGAATACACCCCACATGTATACGTGCATAAATATGATTGACTTGGAGATAATATGCACATATTCAAATTGATCGTATTGGAGTATATCCTATATTACCATGAGTATACTTATAACTAGGCAATTCAAATATATACTCAAGGATTTAGTTTCTTTGTCTTGATCCTTATATGTGTCAATAAAGAATAGATCAATACAATGAAACTATCAAGTTAAACCACGAACTCCCCCTAAGTGTGTGCATCCATGTAATGTATGGATTGGGAACATGATGCACGTTTTGTGGTTAATATAACGGGGACATTCATATTTTAACTTGACTCCAAAGTATGCAACTAATACTAGTATGAATATGCAAACATACCTTGGGTTTTTCATTTTTCAATGCGATGAGACTAAACAAAGATATTCTAAACAAACATGTTAGTCTCGATATAAGATTTGTCATTAAGAACAATATCGCATTAGGGGATAAACTTAATATTGGATTTGTCATTAACACAAGATTAGATTTGTCATTAACACCAAAACCATAACTAATTAAGGTTGAACTTACATAGCGTCATCTCTATTCTAAGGTTTTTGTAACTTGTTTTGATTCAAACGAATGCATGCATGCATATACACATATAGGATATTATATATGCTTGATTTACGTTTATTACATATCGGCCACTTTTCTTATTCGATGTTTGCCAACACAATGATGTTGCTTCCTCACTAATGCGACAATCTTCTATCTTCTATGATACTAGCATATTTGCTTTAGTCATTTATATAACAATATGCATATGCCCCACAGCAACGATGCCACATTTCTAGCTGTCCAATGGATATATATATCCTCAGTAGCTCATCTTCTATGCAAAGTTTTATCTTCTCTCTATCAGGATTTCTCCATCATCAAGCTTCTTTTGCTACTGACTTCTTCAACAATGTGTACACACATCACTCGTCATCGCGGCTTTTGGCTCCTTCGATTTTGGCTTTTCTCCTTTTATTTTATTTTTATTCTAAATTTTAGTTATTTTTTGTTGAATTCATACAGAAATTCAATAGCTAATATTTCTTTAATTTTTATGTCGTATTATATTTATTATGGATTTTATTTAGAAATTCACATGGAAATTGAATTGGAATTTTTGTGCAAAACAAATTAGCATTTTTTGTTTGTTTGAATTCCAAATTATATTTGTGTGTTGTTGGATCATACATGACATATATATTTTTAATTTGGTTTTAGGTTGGAATCATATCCAAATCCAATTGGTATATTTTTTATTTCATTTTATTTCACTTTAGAGTTTGTATAGAAATTAAATTGCTAATTTTATTTTATTTTTTATTCTAAATTTTAGTTTTACAATGGTATTCATATACAAATCAAATTACTAATTTTCAAATTTTTTCAATTTTATTTTTATTTTGATGTTCATATGGAATTCAAATTGCTACTTTTATTTTATTTTTACATGGAATTTTTGTTTTTTATTATATTTGGCATGAACTCTTTATTTTGGTGTTCGCATGGATATCAAGTTCTCATTTTTTATTTTTCATTTCGAATTTCAATTTTTTATGTTGGAATTTGTATTCAAATCCAACTACTAATTTTTATTCTAAATTTCAGTTTTATTTTGTTGTTCTTATGGAAATTAGATTACTAATTATCTTTTATTTCTTTATTCTAAATTTTTAAAATTTATTCTGAATTTTTATTTTATTTAATGTTCTTATGGAAATTAGATTATTAATTATCTTTTATTTTTGTTCCAAATATTTTTATTGTACTTGGACTCTTTCTTTTAATCGTATAGAAATCAAATTCCTGATTTTATTTATTTATATTCCGAATTTCATTTATTTTTGTACTGTACATGATACAAACTCTTGTGTTGTACATGACACACACTCTTTCTTTTAATATAAACATAAACCGTTATAATCTAGACCCACCACAATCAACAGCATAAATCTTTCTTTTTTCCTCCGATTATTGTGAGAATTTATAGTCTTGTGAGTGAACGTGATGACTTCTTTTACTTTTGCTTTAATAATATAATAGATAGGTAGATTGCAGTTAACTTTGCTTCTAATGAGAGAGAAGTTTGGAAAGTAAATAGTAGTTTATATGCTGTAGGTAAGCCTGCGTATATGCTGTAGGTAAGCCTGCGTCCAAGTGGGCCATGACTAATTCCCCTTCTCGATGGACCGATTAACACGCATGTAACGTTCAAGTCTGTGCTGGAAACATGACCCGGGTTTGTATGGCAAAAATCTGAAAACGAAACAACCTTGCTGTTGCTGAGGATCACCTCTGTGGTTGATGTAAATGGGGGCCGGACAGTTGATGCGTGAAGGTGCAATGGTCCGGCACGGCGTGTCTACACATGAGACGGGGAGAATCGAGTGAATGCAGGGCATGATTGCAAGCGTCCAAAGGGACTGGACGGTGACCAGAGGTGAAGAGATAGAGAGATAAGGGTCCGTGCGCCGTTGCTGAGACAAAGGACAGACAAGGAGGAAGAAAAAGTTCTGCCTGTTTATACCGAGGTTAGCTAGGGGGCCCGCGCAATGCATCATAATACACATGATTTTACTTTTAAAAAATAGATCATCGTAGGACTTTTTTAGATAAAGAAAGCTTTTATTAATCTCAAGAACATTACATCGAGAAGATACAAGTCCTTGAGACCACTTCCGGCCTCTGCTTAACTAGAAGCACACAGCCCAATCATCGCAGGACTTAATTTATGATATTTAGATATTATATATTATAGATGATAGTATACTCATTCTGTTTTCCAAAGCTTGTTAAATGTAATCAAACATTTCTTCTTCAAGTACTTACATAACAAAACAATAAACAAAGTATAACACAATATTTTCTATTTATATCACCATCTTTTAATTTCATTGTTGTAATGGTTGCCTCTTTTTGGTACTTCTTTTAGTTGAGTGCATATCACATTGCTTATACCATTATAGTTGAGTGTACACTTATCGATGGTATTTTGATATTGTATACTATAGGAGAGAATATGTTCACTCTGTTTCTCAGTACTTGTCCCCATGTGATCGAAACTTTCTTTCGCTAAATACTTGCATAAGAAAATAATAAACATAGCATAGTATAACATTTTCGATTTATATCATTGTCTCTTAATTTTATTGTTGCAGTGCTTTCTGTTTCATTCAGTACTTCTTTACAGCACATCACATTTCTTATACTGGTAGAGCCGAGTGGACACTTGTTGATGTATCACTCTTTAACCACTTCATTCCGTGTAGGTCCACTAAATAAAGAGTAAGAACCTTTTTTTAGAATTTTTAGCATGATCTATATTTTTAACGACTGTAAAAAACATGTCATCAATTTTTATTACATAATAGCTAATAATTTATATACACACAAATCAAATTTCTTACCTTATTTTTCTTCTAAAATTAGCATATTTTTTTGGATTTTTAATTTTGAATACAACTAAAATTATATTTTTCACTTTGTATGGAATAAAAACAATTCCTAATTTTCTTTCATTTTTATTCTTGGTTAGTTTCTATTATTATTATTTATTTAATTTCTAATTCATGTTTTAATTTAATGTTCATATGAAAATCAAATGGCTAATTTTTTTATTCCAAATTTATGTTATTCTTCATTGTTATTTTTATTTAATTTTAGGTTAGGATTAGCCTACAAATCCAATTGCTAACTTTTATCTAATTTTTATTCTAATCTTAACTATGTGTAGGTTTTAATTTAAAGTTGATATAAAAGTTAAATGGTTAATTTTCTTTTGTTTTTATTCTAAATTTCTGTTATTTTTGTTATACTTGGTTTGGGCTCATTCTTATAATCCAAGCCATTACTTTTATTATTATTTAATTAATTTTTAATATTAGTTTTAGGTTAGAATTGATATACAAATCCAATTGCTAATTTTTATCTATCCCCCTCCCCGCGAATTTTAGCTATATACGGGTTTTGATTTGGAGCTCGTATAAAAATCAAGTTATGAATATCTTTTTATTCTTTATTATGAATTTATGTTACTTTTTTATTGTATTTGGTATGTACTTTTTAATCGTCTTTTTGATAGATGATTAGATGTTTTTCTTTAAATAGTAACATTCCATGGCTACTACAGTTTAACTTAATTAGGATCCACCAAATTAAGGGTTGGATGTTTTAAATGTTTTGCGAATTTCTAGTCCATTTCTTTTTTTTCTTAGTAATTCTCATGAGCTTTTAACATATAATTGATATATATTGAAATATTAACAACGAAAAACTGTATCTATTTTTTATGTACGGTACAGCTGCTGGAACCATATTCAAAAGCTTTAAAAAAAGAGCAGTTCCTCCAAAAAAAATAATTGCATTGTTGAAATATTGCACCACGTACCAGTATATCCAGAACCAACCATTTTTTTTTTATAGAAATTGAAAGTTGTGACGAACTATCATGGCACGCCTTCGAATGCCAGCGCTCGTGAATATTCTAATTTCTACGGCCGGTCGGTCACACCGGAAGCTTCGCACTGCAACGATCATCAATTTTGAGCATGTCGGACTGACGAATCATATACACCTGTTGCACCGCACCTTGACCAGCGCCTGCGCGCGTGACACGGATGGACGTACGTACGTAGCAATCCGACACGCACCCACCGAACCAGGGCCGACGTCCCATTTCACCGCGCAACCGACGCTGATCCGGCTTGATAACGTGTCCCCGTCTAGCCTCCGCGCGTGGGCGTGGCCACAAGCTTTCTTAGCTAGGGGTTTCCCTTTCTTCGCGGGCGCACGTTCCGCGTAGAGGTAGGCGTCGTGCCGGGCCGGGCCAGCCCGGTACGGGTCCATCGCGCCGGTCGGAACCGCATCGGGCGGAACGGCCCGTCGTGCCCGCCGTCTTGGCCGGATCGTCTTGTTCATCTTCGGTGAGCCAGTGCGGCCCATTTGCGCTTTGTGCTGCCGTCTTGCGTCTTGCGGCGGGCCGACCCATTTATACTATTGCGACGAGAGGAAAAGACCTGAAAATACACGAAGTTGATTGTAAAAAATACGCCTTATAAATGAGCAAAATTATAGCGATCGATCGATTGTCTTGCCAGCAAAAACTTTTGCGCTCAATTAATTGTACCCTACTTGTCATGATTTACACTTGTACTCAGCTTGTACAACCGTATTAGGTATTTGGGTGTGTGTTGTAACTGTGCAAGCATTCGACCAACCAAAACCGCAAGATCTACTGACTAAATCATGCAGTAACCAAAGCCATGCACATACATACAAACCACGGCCCACCCTACCGACAGTCTCCGGTTACCATGCGTCTTTGGCGTCGCCTCCGTCTTGCGGGCGGCACGGCACGCCCAAACGGTCGGACGTCTTGCGCCGCCCGTCGTGCCACATTTTAGGGCCCGGCACGACCCGATCTACAGTACCGGACCGGCCCGGCACGGCCCTCTAACGTGTCGGGTCGGATTTGGACCGTGCCGGACCCTCCGTGCTTCGGACCGGCCCACCGAAGCACGGCCCATATGCCCAGGTCTAGTTCCGCGCATGGAGAGCGACCGGCTCGCGCGGGCGCGGGGGCCGAGGCGACAACTCTTGGACGAGGGCTCGCACAGCGAAGTCGCGTCGCGGGATTCATTTCCTTCCACCCGAGCGTTTGGAACAGTTTGGTCGACCGCGCGTGGCGCGTATCTGCTTGTCTTGGCGGAGGGTGGACGACGGTTCCGTTCGTTCGGCGAGTCTCGTGCTTGCGGTGGCCGCGGCCGACGGAGCTTTTTCACCGCGAGAGCGGAGGCGGATGGCTCGGCAGGGGAAACGACGAAACGTGCAGCGCGCTGCGCTGGTAAAAGCAGATTCGGTGACAGACGTCCGACGAAACGGGCAATTAGGATGCGTACGTGTTCATGACTGAAGGAGCACATCGCGTAACGTCCCAAATAAAGGCGTGCCATGTGACCCACTGGCTTTTAACATCTTTTTAGGTCTGAACCGTAACGTTAACAGTAGCCAGTAGGCCTGAAAGTCTAATGCTCACCAACTCTTGAACCGAACGGTTTCCTCTTGGTCCATTTTGCTTCTTCTGAGCTCTGGCTCGTCCTATATGACCGAATCGACTGATCCTGGTTAGGATTGTTCTATGTCGACATGCCGTGCAGTTACGTACCTCAACCATTCCATCGATTAGGCTACAAGTAACGATCAAACTCGACCATTCGTTAAAAGTCACAGAAAGTTCAGTTTCTTGACCTGTCGCTTGCCAGCCTTGCTGGGCACCTAGAACGGACTGTCGTTTTGGGCCAATGTTTTTTCTTTCCTGGACCAAATATGTTTGAATTGGGCTGGCCTTGATGTACCAGTCCCAAGTGCCAACAACAGTGGATCAAACCTGCACAAAATAAACGGCAAATTCAAAACTTTGCAACTTTAAGGCTCACTTCACTGGGAAAAACAAGAGAGGTATTTCTATACATCTCTTTTAAAGGTTACATAAATATTAAAGTATAAATGAAAATGTAGGTAATAATTACTTATCTATTCGCTTATTTGAATATTTGTATAACTTGTATTGAGAGAAGATATATGCAAGCACATCTAAAAATACCGCCTCGAAATGCTTTTGCTGGAATATCTAGAGCTCTCGTCTTAGGCACGATCTCATCTGTTCGTTCCTGGTTCAATGGTCAAGATCTTCTCACACCGTTCGCCCGCAATCCCGCGTACTTCATCCAAACGTCTAATCCAAAACGCACGGTCGCGATTGGCATCTTAGTTCTAACCCACCCATTGGGTCGGCGATTCCGCCTAGGTTCGTAATATCATCGATAATCACTAGAATGTCATGATAATCAACTATTAAGCCGGTTTGGTATCTAATACCGGTCGGTAAGCCAGTTAAATTAAAAATTTTGAAAAAATTTATGCAACATAGATATCATGATAATCATTGAATATTGCTCGATTGTCGATGAATATCGAGCGAAAATCGCTCAAAAAATCTGACAGCCGAAGAAGTTCACTTGATCAGTCGATTATCGAGGCATATTGAACAATTATCAGTGAAAATCGATTTTTATTATTTTTTTCTTCAAAAAATTTAATTTCGAAACTCTACGATTTTTTACCATTTTTAACCCATTATGGATGAAAATCGGTACGGCCGAGGGTGATTTTCAACGTCAAATGGACCATGTTAAACCCTGACTCCTCCTTGCCGGTGAGTCCCCTCCAAAGGTCCCGAATCCGAGCGGATTCGGCTCCACCTCGGCCGGTGTGTCCCGTACTCTCCTGGCTGCCTTGTCGACGTTGCTGCGTCCGCCGGGTAGGGTAGGGCGCGCGTCAGGCGAGACCGCGAGAGAGCAACCGCTTCCGCGGAGGTAATTCCGGATACTGCTCTTGCCCTTCTTCCTGCGTTCCCCGTCAAGTTAGATCCCTAAATTGCGCCTCTTCTAAGCTTTTGGTATTCCAGCTGCTAGATGTGTCGGCAGTAGGCACCGGTAACCTACGTTTTGCGGCACACACCAATTGGTAGTCTTAAAAACGAATCGGTCGATAGTCTGTGTAATTAGGATGTAGGGGGTTCGACTTATCGGAATTTTTGTTTAAGTTCCTATCTGTGGGATTTGTACTGTATCTACACAGTTTTAGGGTTAACTAAGTTTGGGCTAAATTTTGTTCCTGGTTCGCTACTGTAATGCCAACCAAATTAATCAAACCGAAGCAAAAAAAAAAAAAAAAAGGGTTTCCAGTAGAAATTACTAAAGATTTCTTTTCCTTTTTTGTGTATATTAATCTTTAGGATGCTCCATGTTTATTCTACAATATTTTTTTTTTGCTTTTTTCCTTATATAGGGGGCCCCCATACTGTTCTTCGTCATTTTTTTTTGGCTTTAGTACCCCACACTATAGTTTTTACAGTTCCTAACTTTTGATCTGTCAACACGAATTAGGCTTAACTGATCTGATTATCCTGCTCAATAAAGAAGGGCCAAAGGTGTGGTGTTTGAATCGTAAAGAATTAGAAGCAAGCCCTGTACATCTCTTGGTAGCCCTCGATTCAGAGCTCTTGCTGCTGCTGGGAAGACTTAGGCCAAGATCATGGTGAGTTTATTTCAGCTCCTGTTGAGTAGCTTGTGCAAAATTATTAATTATTATTCAGTTTTATATATGCGTGTTTTCTTTTATTTTGTGACCATGTGTCTCATTTTTTCTAAATAGTGCCACTTCACAGGCAAGCCTTGCTGATTCTTTCTTAGCAGATCTTGATGAACTGTCAGACAATGAAGCCTATCCTGTGAGTTTATTTCTATTTCTGACATGTAACCAGATTTTATTGATTTATTTCTTGAGCACTTGTTTATCAATTACCAAAATTTTCAGGAAGAAGACAATGCCGAGGCAGTGGGAATGGAAGAGGATGGTGATGATGATATGCCTGACCTTGAGTCTCTTAATTACGATGATCTTGATAGTGTTTCAAAGCTGCAGAAAACACAGCGTTTTAGTGACATAATGCAAGTAAGTGATCACACCCCCACACACATGCACCCACGCACACACAAACACACACACATGCGCGCGCGCGCTCGCACGCACTGACTGCACATATCGCCCCTACTGCAGCAGCATGCATATCTGACTTGTCTGGCATATTGTAAAAAAACTGTATCAATGTGGTTAGAGGAAACTTGGACAATTACTCAATGTTACTATGGTTTTATGCCAAAAATATGATCCTGTAAAATTTGTATCGGCCACACAAGGTTTCCTCTCACCCCATGCATGACAATAGACAGTTTCATTTGTGACTTGTTTCTTTGCAGAAAGTTGAAGATGCACTTCAGAAAGGCACAGACTTCTCCAATCAAAGGTCCACCCTGGAGGATGATCCAGAGTACCAGCTTATTGTCGATTGCAATGCATTATCAGTAGATATTGAGAATGAGATCATTATAATCCATAACTTCATACGAGACAAGTATAGGCTGAAGTTTCCTGAACTGGAATCCCTTGTTCATCATCCAATTGATTATGCTCGTGTTGTCAAGAAGATTGGAAATGAGATGGATTTAACGCTTGTAGATCTGGAAGGGCTTTTACCTTCTGCAATTATAATGGTGATTTCAGTGACAGCATCAACAACAAGTGGGAAGCCTCTTTCTGAGGAGAATTTGGAAAAAACCATTGAAGCATGTGACAGAGCCCTTACTCTTGATGCTGCCAAGAAGAAAGTACTTGATTTTGTAGAGAGCAGAATGGGTTACATTGCACCAAACCTTTCTGCCATTGTTGGCAGTGCTGTTGCCTCAAAACTGATGGGAACTGCTGGTGGTTTGGGAGCACTTGCAAAAATGCCTGCCTGTAATGTTCAGTTACTTGGTGCAAAGAGGAAAAATCTAGCTGGATTTTCTACCGCCGCATCTCAGTTTCGGGTTGGCTATCTTGAACAGACTGAAGTATTTCAGAGCACCCCTCCAGCTCTGAGGACTCGTGCTTGCAGACTTATAGCTGCAAAGTCAACTCTAGCAGCAAGGATCGATTCAATTAGAGGTGATCCGACTGGAAAAGCTGGGCGGAACTTGTTAGAAGAAATTCGTAAGAAGATTGAGAAGTGGCAAGAACCACCACCTGCAAAGCTTCCAAAACCACTTCCTGTACCGGACTCAGAGCCTAAAAAGAAGAGAGGGGGTCGTCGGCTTCGAAAAATGAAAGAAAGGTAAGCTGTTCTCTTTTTTCGTGGAAAATACAAATTGAACAATCTTATGTTTAATTTTGTGTTGAACTACTTATTAATTTGTCTTATATGCCAAGATTTGATTCATCAGATAAACAGTATGGTATATGTTGTCATAAACTTGGGAACTTGATTCTGCAGATATGCACAGACTGATATGATGAAGCTTGCAAACCGAATGCAGTTTGGGGTACCAGAGGAGAGCTCATTAGGTCGGTATTGACATGGCGATTTGAATAAAATTTTGCTGTCTAGTTTCACCATGCCTTAGAATGGAAATCATTTACCTTTTTGACATAATCACGTCTTGCTGTCATCAGGTGATGGCTTGGGGGAAGGCTATGGCATGCTTGGACAGGCAGGAAGTGGGAAGCTACGTGTCTCAGCTGCACAAAGCAAACTTGCTGCTAAAGTTGCAAAAAAGTATGCTGTTTTGATTCTTTCTGTAGTATGCTTTTTTGCTTCATTTTGTTCCTTGGCATTTTATATTAAAGCAATAAACATGAGACTACGTCTCAATACAATAATGAAACTGGGTCTTGTGCCCTATTGCTAAATGAAAAATGCGATAATATCTATTGCAAAGTGCTCTTTCCGATTTTCTGTTTTAAAATCCATGCCAAGCAGGTACAAACTATTAGAGAAAATGTGCAAAAACATTGTAGATAATCATAAATTGTAAGCAGACGTACATCAATAATAAATAGCTCTTATAGCTTTCTGTTTGCTATATTATGTCCTCTCTGATTTTCAGTGTAGTGCCTTTTCCCATCCCTTCATGTTTTCTGCACAAATTGTAGGTAGTTTAGATATGTGCACACATTTTGTATAGTATGGGCAATTTGCACTATATTCCAGTTCCAGTTGCCCACCAGGCACTATTGTTTTGCATGCTGCCATAACTTGCTTACATTATCTACACAGTGTTGCTTTTGTTTCAAATCTTGACCTCTTTCACAATATCATGTACTGCGGTATCACTTTGACTCCATGTTACTTTCTAATATCAGATTCAAGGAGAAGAGCTGTGGTAGCAGTGGTGCGACATCGGGACTGACATCTAGTTTGGCATTTACACCAGTTCAGGTGTGTTCTTGTTTTTTTTTCCAGTTATTATTATCTCATTCGCTTCAAGATAAATAATTGGTGCAATGAATGACATTTAGCTGACCCAATTATGGAATGTGGAATTGTGGGTGCTACGTAGTGTAGAATTTGGTATTTGGATAGTTGTTTGACGTGCTTATATTTTAGGAACGGGAGAAGGTAGTGCAACCAATTTTTGTTTCTCGTTGCTTTACTAATGGAAAGCTCCTAATTTTTGTTGCTTTGGAGTCATCATTAACCCTGCATTTTGTTAGTAGTTAGTTCTACGCCTGTTGGTTTTTTCCTTGAAAATCTGGCGCTGTTGGCTTGTAGGCTCCATAGTGATTTTATATTGAACACCTACAGATGGTAATCACTATATTCTTATGCGTAACTTTATTGCAGTTGCTTTGATTGCACTATTACGATTAACTACCCAGAGTTCCTGTCATCATTTCATCTTTCTAATTTTATTGTTGTCTTGTACAGGGAATAGAGTTGTCAAATCCACAGGCCCATGGAAACCTGCTAGGAAGTGGAATCCAAAGCACCTATTTTTCCGAGACCGGGACATTTTCAAAGATAAAAAAGAACTGAGCAAACAAGCTAGTATCTTCATCCCAACCATCCCATCACATTTGCCAAAAACAATTAGCCAGCTTGTAATGTTCTCAATGTTATGTCTGAAGTAACGCACAAATTCCTGAGAGAAAACACTGTACTATTCCGAGTCACGCATGCATCTCTATTTTCAATCTCCGGCTGTTCGCGACCTTTCCTGAGGTTCGAATGTGGCATTCGATACATTGCAAGTTGAGCTGGAGATATCCAATGTTGGTTTTATATGGTTGTCTTTACAACCCCATAAGGCTATTCCGTACAAGATTTGAAGAGGGGGTAATGACTCATTCAAGTTCAATATATATATATAATATGAAAAGGGTGGGCTCCACACTCAGGTCTTCCATTGATAGAAAGTAGTTTAATTCATCCTTTCGATACTTTCGCTTTGTTGGCTGCTGCCGAATAGTCACAACTCTCAGCAGGTCAAAATTAACATAAAAACACCTTATTACATTGACAGGTATAAACCGGCCGAGCAACCAAATGTACATCGCAAAAGATGTAGAATAGCTATTCTATCAGTGTCTCGCTCCACAAAAACAATGGAGATCTTCACATGGTATAAGTGCTGTTTCTCAATCAAGCTCGTCGGTTCCCTTCCCTCTATGTGAGTAAACGATCTGTTGGATACAGTATACAACCTAGCCTTTGCACAATAAGCCTACCTGGCAACGCCTATTACTTTTTCATTTTATACAGCTGGCATATCCCACGCCATTGATTCATTACCTTGGTCCTACTTACGCTAACAAACGGACACAGAGATCTTTAACCAAGTAATGATTTGCCAAACATCAATGCTTTGCTCATGACCGATGAAGCCCATCACCTTCTCAACCAAGGCGTAGCATCTGATCCGCTACCTTCGAGCTTAACTGAAACATCACCAACTCTATCAGAACGAAGGTTGAATGGAGCAGAAAGTGGTCATTTCCATGCGATGGGCAATGTTCTAATTAAGTGCTCGGTGCAAGCGAAAATATTGGACTGAGGTAATGTAGAATTTATAACATATTAGGAATTCAGGATACTCACAGCAGGATCAGTGATGACTGTTAACTGCTTATCAGCAGTACACACTAGAAGATTTGTGTTCTCTTTGTTTAGAGCAATTGCTGCGATGTCCTGGCCCTTTCCCAGCTCCAGTATATGAAACACCTACCAGGAAAATATTTCTGGTAAGACATTCACAAAGGATAGATAAAGTGAATCGAAAATATACTTTCTAATGTTAACCTTAAGTTTATGCAGATCAACGAAGTAGATGGAAGGGACAGATTGCCTGGTTTCAGTTTGTATAGATACATCATCCTTGCCACTGGGTTTGTCAGGCTCATGAACTCTAGTCTCAGAGTTGTCCTCACACTTGTAATTGCGAGAGATTTGGGTATTTGCCACTTCAAACATGTGGCTTCGCAAATTTGCCACTGGTCACTGGACCCACATTTCATTGACTCACATGATCCCATATGTCATTGGCTCAAGTGGCATTATAATCCAAAGGGTCAATCTTTGAAATGGCAAATAACCAATTTTATCCCAGAAGAAGAAGGTGATAGAACTGAGGTAGCAATAGGGAGTCCATTGACAGTGAAGGTAGATAATCTTTTCTTTGATTCATTCCAAACCAAAATGACTCCTTGAGAAGATAAGCGTAAAGCATGTGCCTCCGCTACATCAACCTTCCTTAGCAGTCGACCAGTCCGCAAAGAATGTAGAAGAACACCTAACGTGTTTGACAATGATACAACAAGTCCCAAGTCTGGACTAAGTGAACAGCTAGTTACTTCCCCAAGATGTCCTCGTAAAACATGCATAGGACCTTCGATTCGACGCCTCCTGGTTTCTAAAAGGCTGCTCACGCTACTAGTACTGCTGGAGAGAGGACTACGTGGTGTTGTCGGTGGAGGTTCAGGGGCAGTTTTCTTATGCAAGGAACCTGCAGTCTGATGAATCCTCCAGAGTATAACTGTGGTATCTCGAGACCCTGTCACAAAGTAGTTGCTATCTGGATCGAGAAAGTGCAAGGCAGGTCACAGGAGCAAGATGTCCAGAAGCAGTTTCAATTGTCTTAGCATCTGGGGAGACCAACTTCACAGAACCATCTGCATGGCCACCTATTATTAAACAACATGGTATTAGAAACAGTACACACAGATTCATGGAAAGATTAATAAATATTAGAAGCAGCTTAAAAGTACCATAACACTACATTAAAAATAGAGAGAATTTTAGGCCTTCAGACCAAATTGTTTGCTCCGAGTTTATTGGGGCCTTGGGGGTGTGCACTCCGGCCTACAAATCTTTGAAAAATTCCTAAAAAATAATTTAAACAGAGGGAGAGGTGTTCTACGCTATGACAGAATTTCAATTTCAAACTCAAAACTACATAAAATACTAAGAAACCAGTTTTGCAGAACAAAAACAATGAAAAAGCTAAGCTATTGTTCATCCGGAATGACTTTTCCTTTGCATCTTCTGCAGATTTAGTTTAAATTCGGAGTTTCGCCACTGTTAATGTAGACTTGTATAGGGTGTTATTTACTATTTACCTTCTACTATACATGTATATAGTTTGGCCCATTGGCCCATGAGTAAATGAGCTGTTATTCTAACATGGTATCAGAGCCACTCCAGCCCTAGCTAGGGTTTCAATTCTCACCGAAACCTTTGTAGCCGCCTTGTGCCGCCGCCATCCTCGTCGTCGCCGCCACCGTCGTCGCCATGACTCCTCGTGGCGCCTTCCTCTCTTCTCTCTCTCTCTCTCTGGCGACGCCACCGCCCGCTGCGTCTTCCTCTACCTTTGGTCGAGCGCGGCGTTCTCTGTCCTAGCCTCGGCTGTCCT
The DNA here is from genome assembly GCA_036346375.1 of Guadua angustifolia. Taxonomy (NCBI): domain Eukaryota; kingdom Viridiplantae; phylum Streptophyta; class Magnoliopsida; order Poales; family Poaceae; genus Guadua; species Guadua angustifolia. The sequence goes on along the minus strand of CM070507.1, from coordinate 12,582,331 downwards.
CGCCGGCGACGCCACAGCCGTTGAAACAGCTCTCGCGCGGCATCACCACCGCTGTCGCTGCAACTCCCACCCGGCAATGCCACCGCCGTCGCCACTACTCCCACGCGGCGACACCTTCTCTGTCTTCTCTAGGCCGACGACCGTCGCTTCCTCACTAGCGCCGACGTCCCCTCTGCCGGCTTCCTCTCCAGCATCGTCTGCCTCCCTTCGATCTTCTCTGTCGTAGCTAGCAACGGCAACAACAATCAGTCGTAGCCAGCAGCTGCAGAGCAGAGAAGAAGAAGAAGAAGAAGAAGAAGAAACTCCACTGCCTAGCCTACTCCTTCGGTACTCATCTGAGATGGCCATCACATCTCGTTCCTTGGGACCGATGCCTCTCCTGCCCGTCTTCTTCTACGTATGCTAATTTTTTGAGAATTTTTCAAATATTTTACTAGGGGCCAACAAAAAGAACTAAATTCTTATTCATGAAAACCATATATAAAAGTTTTTAAAAATTCTTAAAAAATTACCATCCTTAGGAGAGGTGAGATTATACAACCCTGTAAAATTTAAAGACCAAAGTCAATTTAGTTTCAAAGATATGAAAAAGACAATTTCAGTTGAATACTGATTTTTCATTGTTTAATACTTGTCAATTTCATATCTTTTAAATGCGACTGATTTTAATCTTTAAATTTTACAAAGTTGTAGAAGCTTACCTTCACTACGTATGATAATGTTTTGAGAATTTTTTAAAATATGTACATATAGTTTTTGAAAATTCTTGTTTAGTTGTTTCAGTATAGAAACATCTTGTAATAACTAGTAAAATATTATTTTCTCTATAGTAAAAGACATCATATCATGTGTAAACCACGTTATTCATAAAAATTACATGTACAAGTTTTTAAAAATTATTAAAAAATTATCATACGTAGGGGAGACGAAATTCTACAACCCAGAAAAATTTTAAAACCAAAATAAATCACATTTGAAATATATGAAATTGACAATCTTTCAAATGTGTTTGAGTTTGATCTTCAAATTTTATAAAGTCGTAGAAGCTCACCTTCCCTATTTATAGCAATATTTTGAGAAATTTTTTAGAACTTTTATATGTGGTTTTCATGTACTTTATAGATAAAGATGGTTTACTGTTAAATTAACACCAAATGATTGATGTATGTAAGAGTTTACTACTGAACAGATGCTTAAAATTTTATGAACAGTTCTCATTTGATTTTTACAATCTATTAAAATTATGTTTATGATCATCCACATAACATTTTACTAAATGGCATGCAAACAAAACTAATCTCTTGTTTTGATAGTTCACTTCATTTTAATTTAGTAATATCTTGTGTAATAACTAGTAACATGTTATTTTTTGGATAATAAAAGACAGCCTATCCTGTGTAACCACTATTATCATATAAAATTTATAAAAATTATATGTACAAGTTTTTAAAAATTATTAAAAAAATTAATATACGTAGGGGGGGTGAGATTCTACAACCCTCTAAAATTTGAAGACAAAATCAACTGCATTTGAATGATACAAAATTGACAAGCGCTAAACAGTGATGGATAGTAAATTTGTCCTTTTCATATTCTTCAAATATTCTTCAAATTTGTTTTTTCATATTCTTAAGAAATCTACCCTATCAGGTGTGATGACCTAGACTTAGCAGGTGTTTTACAGGGTTTCCCAGTGCAGTTGAAGGCTTTCCCATGAAGATACCTAGGCCTGCCGCTGTGTCCGACCAAGCTCAAAAGGATAGATTTTCAGCCCATCATAGACAAGGAAAATGTGAGATTAGCAGGTTGGAAAGGAAAGCTCCTGTCTAAGGCAGCTCGTCTCATCCTCGCAGACTCGGTGCTCACAGCATTAGCGACCTTTTACATCTTTGTCTTCCCTATCTCCAAATGGGCAACTAAAAGGCTTGACAAGATTAGGAGGAATTTCATTTGGAGGGGGGTAAATCCTATACAGGTGGGCATTGCCTTATAAAATGGAAAAGGGTATGCAAACCTAAAAACCTCGAGGGGCTTGGCCTAAAGGACTTTGAGTGGTTTGGTCGGGCATTAAGGCTCTGATAGTTATGGCATGTGTGGAAAAATCAGCAAAGGCCGTGGGTAGGAATGGACACTCCCTGTAATGATATTGATCGATTGCTATTCCATGCAAGTATTTCCATCTTGTTAGGAAATGGAAGGAAGGCGAGGTTCTGGACTACCCCGTGGCTCAACGGGACTTCGCCTAAGGATATTGCGCCAAATTGTTTCAGGCTGGTAAGAGCTAAGACGAGGTCAGTTTTTGATGAGATGCACAATGCCTCATGGATCGTGCCGCTACAAAGAATCTTTAATGCCACCCAGTTGTATGAGTTCTTCGTCTTATGGCAGGCCATCCGATAGGTCACTTTGCACCACGACGCCATGAACGACATTGCCTGGAAATGGACGTCAAACGCACAGTACTCTGCAAAATCAGCGTACATGGTCCAATTCAAAGGTACGGTCTCGACAACAACTACAGGTTAATATGGAAAGCCTCTGCAGAGAGCAAGTGTAAATTCTTCGCATGGATTTTCCTCTAAGACAGAATTCTTATTGCAGACAGACAAGCAGTTAGGGGTGGCCGAATTGTGGTTCTTGCCCTCTTTGCGAGATGGAACCTGAATCGGCCTCACACCTCCTGCTACATTGTCCCTTCGCTAAACAAGATTGGAGAAAGGTTCTCCTACAGATATGGGCCAACCCGCAGATTCCACAGCCAGGATCCCAGGCAGGTCAATGGTGGAGATTTCTTCAGTAGAATGTGCCTAGTCACTCACAGAAAATTGTTGACAGCATCTTCATCTACTCTTTCTGGAATATTTGGAAGGAAAGGAACGCAAGAATTTTCAACAACAAATACAGTTCTGCACAATTGGTTTTCAACCGCATCTCTCAGGACATCAAAGAAAGGAAGATGGCGTTGCAGCTTCATTCGCAACTAGACACCGATCAACAACACATCTAGGCGATCGTGGCACAGGTCAACAAAGAAGAGAACAGTTAGGCGCATAGATGACCTCTGGGCTGGAGATTGCAATAGTGGTTTTCGGCCTCTAGACCGAACGGCTTCTCAGGCATGTCATCGACTTTGGTCGGTTTTGCACAATCCAAATTTCAGGCATCTTTTGCACCCTCCTCTACCGGAAACTTGGCCTGGGATGAGGGGCTGGAGCTTCAGCACAACATCGAAAGATTTTCTCTATCAAAGGGTTTATCATTTTCGGTGTAGTATTTCTATTATTTGTACTATTTCTGGTTTTCAAACTCCAGCTTGTTTTGCTATACCTGTACTTTCTTCTTAAATGCTAGGCAGAGCTCCTGCCGTTCATTTCAAAAAAAAATTTCTTCAAATACGATTGAGTTTAGTTTTCAAAATTTATAGGGTTGTAGAAACCCACCTCCCCTACGTATGGTAATTTGTGAGAGATTCTTAGAACTTGTATATATGATTTTCACAGACTTTACACGATAGATATGGTTTACTGTCAAGTGAATACCAAATGACTGATGTGTGTAAGAGTTTACTACTGAACGGACGCTTAACATTTTACAAATGGTTCTCATTTGATTTTTATCATTAATTACAGTTATGTTTACAACCATCCTCTTAACATTTTACTAAAGGGCCGATAAACAAATCAAAACTCTTGTTCTGATAGTTCACTTCATTTCAGTTTAGTAACATCTTATGTAATAGGTAATAACCTGTTATTTATGGATAGTAAAAAGGCAACATATCTAGCGTTTAGTGGTGAAACTTATATCATTTTGTTACTTTTTGTTGTCAGAAAGCTACTAATGAAAATCGTTCATGAATTGGAGCTGCTAGTAAAAAAAGTTATAGCTAAAACAAAGAAAAATAGATTCATGTATAAACTACGAAACACATTTACTAGTGGTTGGCCACTTAACTGGTTTAGTCAACACACGGGTGTATATGGGGGTTTGCACGCGCTTCTCCGGCCGAAGCGCAAAATAACTATTCTACACTTGGGACTAGAATAGCGCTAGCGTATATACACACACACATATCTATATACATATACATATATATATGTATATATGTATATATAGGTGTACCTATACATGTATATATACACATGTATATATATGTATATAGATATATATATAAAAGCTTGCATGCCGTGAGTAACTTCAGAGAGAATCAAGAGCGGAATATCAGATTGTCAGCAACGTGAAGTGGGATTTTGTTAGCCACGGGAGTTTGTTGTTTCATCCACTGAACGGGGGATGAATCTCCCATTTACCTGTGGAATGGATGCGCAGAAAATTCTGGGAAAAAAAAAATCATGGGGACGGGGGAACGGAGCGCTGCAGCATCCTACAAATTTTCAGGTTCAAACACGATCGGCAGATGGAGAAATAAAAGGAGAATAAGATTAAGTGGGGCCATGCAGACGCAGAACTAGTGTATCGTCAACTGTGTATATATAGTGCTTCTTGTTACTCCGGGGAACCTTTCTGCACTTGTATATTACTCCGACGAGCATTCAAGTCACAGATGGACATAGGAATTGATGCTTAATTGATTTCTCCGGATGCTCTTGGTTTGTAGTACTATTAGTAACTAGCATTTGTTTACTCCAGTCCAGTCTGCAAGTGACAAGACAGAGGAATCTTGAGCTGCTTAAAAACAAGGAGGCGTTTCTTCAGCCTACCCTGTATCACTCGAATCGAAACAAGAATAGTTGGGATGCTCAGGTACATGAGGAGGCATCAAAACACATTGCAGATGAAGGGTCCTAGTAACCCAGCAAAGGCAGGCAGAGGCAGAAAGGCAACCACAATCTTATCTTGCTATGTCTCTTTGAAGTTCCACTGCCTATATGGAGTCCGTCAGTCACATAACAGCTGGCATGGACACATCGTCAATACATATGTATGTACCTAGGCAACAACGAAAAGGGAAGAACGACATGCTGTCTGAATCTTGAACGGGAAAGATATGATCGCCTAGTTTATACAGGAGTTACATGACTCTCACGACGACAGAGGTAAACGGCATACGGTCACGGACACAGGTAAGAACCGTAAGCGGGAACTGATGCAACAAAAGACCTTGTTCCTGAAGCATGTACGAGTGACTATGTATGTAGGTGTCTGAACACGAAGGGCGCTTCTGTTCAGAGGGCTCTCGCTTTGATGATGTCAAAGCTCATCTCGCTGGGATCGGTTGCCTGCAACTCCACCTGGATGCCGTCGAGCTCCCTCTTGAACCGGTCCTTGGAGCTCGCGTACAGCATCTTGCTCCTCACCCTTGATGTGTCCGGAGACCTGAAAAATGAAGCGCAATGCGACCCACTGCTTCAGTGTTCAGATATCCAAGTGGAACAACTCAAGGTCATGCAGCGTGCGATCTACAGGAGCAGTGTTTTAATACTTTCTCTCCTAATACAAATTACACAAATACTAAAACAAACGAAGAGATAAGTTATCATTATATATCATTCATTTCTCTACTACTTCTAATTACGAGTTGGTGGCGGTGGTCCGTTCTCCTCCCCCCTATACCCATAAAACCGTCATTGTCTCGATATTCTATGCGTGATATGTGATGTATCAGACTCTTATCTCAATCAACTGATTCTATTTCCAAATACTGCACGACCGATTCTTTTTTCATATATTATGCCATATGCATTTTTTCTATTAAATATTTACTTGCATGTGTAGATAAGATCATCTTTTTCCTTTTATCTAATCACGAATGGTCTTGTTCCGGCCGGCCAGCAGCATGCGCACGGCTATGCATGACGTGACTAAATAAGTTTGTTATGTCTATCTCTTTTCTACTAATTCTAATTAGGAGTTGGTGGTGGTACGTTCGTTCTCTACCCTCACCCCGACACGTGTGCGCACCCGCGTGTCTGAGTGGGAAGCGGGCAGTGGTCGCTTCGATAGATTGGATTGGATCATCCCGTCGCGGGAGGTAAATGAATATGCACGACTCATTTATTGCTTTCCTTTCTCCCATTAATCTGACATTTGATCGGCAGTGTTGCTCCCGATGCTTTTCGGATTGGATTGATTGATTTCCTTCCGAAGGAAGCAGAGCTCCGATTAATAGAGTTGGATCTCTTCTCGCATCTTTCCCTCACTACTACAGAACGGCACATTACTATCGCTTTATCTGTGTCGGTTCTTAAGTTTTCAGGAAACAACGATTGTGATAGATAACTTCGGACGGGGTGTTAGTAATAATCACTATCGGTTCTGAGATTATAGTGATTGTGATATGGACTCGACATATCTCAATCGGTTCTCAACTAACAAGCGATAGTGATATGGACAGTCATCTCTATCGGTTCCAAGAAAATAAGCGATAGTAATGATCACGTATACATCACTATCGGTTCTTTTTATAGAAGTGATAGTGATGTGGGTATACATCACTATCGGTTCAAGAAAAGAAACAATAGTGATGTTCACGTGATCATCACTATCGCTTTATGGAAAGAACCGATAGTGATAAAGCGTGGAAATCACTATCATTTGTTTAGTTGAGAACCGATTGTGATGTGCCTCGCTAGGTTATATATACCACTCGGGAACAAGATCTCTGTTGTTGTTCCAGAGGAGATTTCTCCGCCGCCATCAAGAAAAGCAGCTCATATTCGTGGCTTGGAAGCAATACTTGGATGATAAAATTTGAAGTCCTCAAGGATAGGTGTTAAGAGGGCAAATTTGAAGCCTTATCTTGAGGAGATTCCTTCTTTTTACCCTCGCTTTGTTTTCTTCAAAATGTGAGCAATCCGCCTTTAAATTAAACCCTTCAATTTTGCACTAGGTAATTTTGATACATCGTGAATAAAGTTTAAGTTACCTTTGGAATTGAGTATATGCTATCGATTTCACACTCTCTATTAATTTGTCAAGCACACATCTATTTAATTATTGTAGTGCTCTTGTTAATATGGAATTATTGTTAATTTCTATCATGTGATAAATGCTAGAGTTTAGGCTTGGAACCTCGTCTCTGCTCGAGGATGCTTGTTTATAAATATGCGAACAAAATGGCATATTTATAAGTGAGCGATCTCGAATTGTCCACGTTTTTAATTGATAGTTCGAGGATATGTGGTTTGGGCAAGTTCTGGTGTGTTGTACAACTCGAGTAGATTTTGCACCGTCTCCTGGTGTTCTCCATATACACACCCTCTTGACTGTTGTCGAGGCGTGTATATGGAGAACAATGAAGATCTTCCAAATTTTCTCTGAGTTGTACAACCTTAGGAACTTTCTAACCACATATCCTCGAATGGGATTAGGACCTAACCTATTTAGAGATTAGGAGTCATCGTTGGTACCCTTGTTTTGTTTTGTTGTAGTCAAAAGATTTGCAAGTACTACTGATAGCTATATAATTAGATTATTTGATATCATTGTTGATGTTAAAAATGTAGGTCTCCTATGTAAGGAATTCAAAGCACTAAACAGGAGAAAAATCTAGATATCGATCGGGAGTACATATTTTATATATCTTGGAACTGTCCTCTATTTACATAAAGGTAATATTAACTTAAATGATGTCTCAATATTTCAAATAGCTAGCTAGGTGTCTCAATATTTATTGTGCGAAGTTTAATTTGAGATGGACCGTAAGGAATGGATGTATCGGAAAAGTCGTTTGAGTGCTGAATTTCAGAGGGTGTTAAGGAGTTCAAAAAATTGCGAAGAGGACATTGTGAGGAGGGTGTAAACTTCATATATTGTCCTTGCATTGATTGCACCAATCTGAGAAGATTTAACAACTCGGCTCAAATCGAGGACCACGATTCGACGTGGCTTTGTGAGGAATTACGTGTTGGATCCATCACGGCGAGGCGGTGGTACCCTTCGGTGTGTAACGAAGATACGGTGGAACCGGATGACGAGTTGCTGACATGATATGTTTGAGGATGAGAATTTGGAGCAAATGTTGCGGGATGTGGAGGTAATTACGGAAGAGAGTTGAAAAGTTTAAAAGCTTGATGGAAGCGATGCCAAACCGCTGTTCACAAAGTTGCAAAGCGGAATACACCAAGTTGGGTTCGGTCCTTGCATTGTTCGAATGAAGGCAAAACACCGTTGGACGGATACAAGTTTCAATGCACTTCTAGTTCTTCTATCGGATGTGCTTCTGTAGGAAAGCGAGTTGCCAACAAGCATTTATGAAGCGAAGAAGCTATGTGTCCCATGGGAATGGAAATAGAAAGGATACATGCATGTCCTAATGATTGCATCTTGTACCGTAACGCATATCAGAGCTGCACGTTTGTCCGATGTGCGGTGTGCCCGGTACAAACAAAAGGAGAAGCGTAACGACAAGAAGCGTAAGAGCCGAGGCAACGATGGTGAAGAGGTCACTAAAGGTGCACCGCCAAGGTATTGTGGTACTTGCCCATCATTCCCGTCTTGGCGGTTGTTTGCAAATCCCGAGAGGCAAAATTGTTGTGTTGGCATTATGAGTCTCGAAGGAAGATGGCAAGTCGAGACACCTCGCCGATTCGGCTCAATGGAGAAACATCGATTGGAAACATGAGGAGTTTGGTGCGAAATGAGGAACATAAGGTTTGGGTTGAGTACCGATGGAATGAATCCGTTTGGTAACATGAGCGGCCCACAAAGACGTGGCGATTCATTGTGTATCTACAACCTCCTCCTTGGTTGTGCATGAAGCGGAAGTATATCATGATGTCCTTGCTAATCTCGGACCCAAACAGTAGGAAATGATATTGATGTGTACCTTGCACCATTGATCGAGGATTTGGTACAATTGTGGAATGAGGGGTCGTGGTGTGGGATGCATACAAAGAGAGTATTTCACCCTCGAGCTATGGTATTTTGTACCATAAATGATTTCCGGCTTGGTAATTTGGCGGGTCTGAGACAAAAGGAGCCAAAGCGTGTCCTATCTGTGAAGAGGAGACCGAGAGCCTATGGCTACCGAATTCCAAGAAAACCGTGTATATGGGTCACCAGAGGTTTCTACCTCGAAGTCATCGATCTAGTAAAATGGATGACAAATTTGATGGGAAGAGGGAAGTCCGTTCGCATTTGACCTATGAGTGGAAGGCAAGTATATTCACGTGTGGAGGATATTGAACTTGATGCGGAAAGAGTCGTAAATCTGTTCGTACTAGGACAATTTGGAAGAAGAGGTCCATATTTTGGGACTTGCCGTCTTGGAAGGAGTTAGATGTCCGACATTGTATTGATGTCATGCACGTTGAGAAGAATGTCTGCGACAATTTGGTTGGTATCTCGCTGAACATACAGGAAGACCAAGGATGGTGTGAATGCTCGTCGCGACATGGCCTACATGGGAATCGGCCCGGGCTTGCAAAGTGATAGAGGAGGATGGGAAAGGTCCGTACATCCCATTGCATGCTACACCTGTCCAAGAAGGAGAAAGAAGATCTCTGCAAATGTCTCCAAGGTATTAAAGTTCCATCCGCTACTCCGCAAACATTAAGAAGTGGTGTCCATGGATGATTTGAAGTTGTTGGGCATGAAGTCCCACGATCGCCATGTCTTGATGACCCAAATGCTCCCAGTTGCTATCAGAAATATTCTGCCGAGGATGTCAGGTTTGCAATCACGAAGCTCTGTTATTTCTTCAATGCGATCTCCTGCAAAGTTATTGACCCTGATATGCTAGACAACTTACAGAGTGAGGTGGTGCAGACTCTATGTCAGCTTGAGATGCATTTCCCACCATCGTTCTTCGACGTCATGGTCCATCTTGTTGTTCACCTTGTCAGAGAGATTAAGATATGTGGCCCCGCATTCTTACGTTACATGTATCCGTTCGAGAGGTACATGGGTATATTAAAGTCCTACGTGAGGAATCGGTCGAAACCTGAGGGTAGTATTGTGGAAGGTTATGGGATTGAAGAGGTTATTGAGTTCTGCGTGGACTATCTCGGGAGAAGACAAGCAATCGGTGTTCCTCTATCTCGCCATGAGGCGGACTATCCGCAAAGGAACTGTTAGGCGAAACTAACGAGGCCACGATTTGATATGTATTGCAAAGCGCATCTCGCGATCTTGCAAAGACAAAGACCACGAAGTTGCGAGGTATATCGAGCGGCACAAGTCGATTTTACGAGAAGAGAATCCACATATGGATGAGCTTTCCATCATGCGAGAACACAACGATAGATTTCTAACATGGTTCAAGCAGAGGCGAGGTCTCGTTAGTGATACTATCAAATGGTTGGCTGACGGACCTAGATTTAATGTACAGACATGGCAGGGGTACGATATTAATGGGTACACCTTTTACACTGAAAGTCAGGATGCGAAGAGTACTGTTCAAAACAGCGGTGTCAGCATAGATGCTTTGTCCGATGAACATCACTGGAAAGGAGGATCCTCAATGGCAATGAACTCTTATTACGGGGTGATCGAAGAAATTTGGGAGCTCGATTACGGAATATACCAGATTCCATTGTTCCGATGTAAGTGGGTGGGACTTCCACATGGAGTGAAGGTCGACAAGAGAGGTTTTACTCTTGTGGATCTCAACAGACTCGCCTATAAAGATGACCCATTCGTACTTGCGAAGCAAGCAAATCAAGTCTTCTATGTGCGTGATCCGCCAATCCGAGGTTGCACGTCGTCCTTTATGGTAGCGGCGGATCGTTGGTGTCGAAAATGTCATAGATGAAGAAGAATACGACCAATTCGATGAAATACCTCCGTTTGCGGATGGGGCTGTCTTTAGCGGTGACAACGACACACATGGAAGAAATTATATGCGTGTAGATCATCAAGAAGGGTTATATTGTAAATAAAAGGAGTACATCATTGTATCAGTTGATATGTGTTTGCAAAGGTTATGTGTACGTATGAAACTTTCTCAAATTTTGTCAATGCATTGTGGTATGTAGCTACTTAATGGAATAAAAAGAAGGCACTCTACATCAAATCATTTAAGGAATTTTCGAATACTTGGACTTTATTTGAGAAAGATTTGACTTTTCTACTCTTTGACCAAAAAGTATGCCTACAAAGTGAATTTGGGCTTCTGTTTTCAATGCTTACTCATTTTGCCAAAATCCTTTTAGAAAAGATCTGCAGATATCACAAAGTATGTTTACGCAAACTTTCAAATAATTCCAACTATGTGTGCAAAAGATATGGCCTTTTCACTCTTTGATCGAGATATCTCTGTAATTCAGATCGTATGGTTTGTCGGAAAACAAACAGTGCCTATATTTGTATCGGTTCTTATTCGAAAGCGACACATATACATAATCATTTGTATCGGTTTTGTAATAAAACTGATAGTAATATTATCCTTCAGTTGTATCGGTTTTACTTTAGAACCGATAGAAATATCACTCCTAGGGTTTTCCTTAGTACAAGTATTTCTATCGGTTTTACTTTAGAACCGATAGAAATATCACTCCTAGGGTTTTCCTTATGAAAGTGCATCTAGGCCCCTTAATGATTTTGGTGATTAATGACAACAAGATTAAGTGACTAATGAGTGCTTTGAGTATGGTGAACAGATAAATACGCTCATGGAAAAGTCGCTTAAGAAAAGAGGTCCCTCAATTCGAAGAAGAAAAGGCGTCGACCAAACTCAACGACTGCGTATGTACGTTTAATTTTATTTGAGTTTAAGGACGGCCGTACTATAAAGAGGGATAGGGCAAGAAATAGCTTTGGAATGATCTAATGTGCTCAAAGATGAATCCTAGACTATATATGGGTCAATGTGTAAAGTCTTAGGGGCATTATGTTCAAAAAGGTTCGGAGTATCCGAATAAATTTTCGGAATGTCCGGCTGGCCCCTCGGTTGCTCAGGCAAAATTCATTCGGAATGTCCGAACCTCGGTTCGGAGTATCCGAGCTGACACTCTCTGTTGGTCCCGTTCCATTTGGTTCGGAATGTCCGAACACTGGTTCGGAGTATCCGAACAGCCCCTCTCGGTTAGGGCTAAGTCATCTTGGTTCGGACTATCCGAAGTGTCGTTCGGACTGTCCGAACAATGCGTTCTGTTGCCCTAAGTTCTTTAGGGTTCGGACTATCCGAAGGGTGTTTCGGACTATCCGAACCTTGTGTTCAATAGCTCGAATTCAAATGTTTGGACTATCAGAACATAGGTTGGACTATCAGAAAAATGTCATTTGAAGTGAAAACGGCTAGTTTTGGGGGGCTTTAAATACCTCCCCAACTCCCACCTACCATTCATCAAGTGCATTCAATACATTTTGAGCTGTGCTCCCTCTCACTCTTGAGCTCTAGTGTTCTTCCCTCTTGATCTCTTGATTAGCAAATCTTTGGGGGGAAATCTTGTTGAGAGTTTGAGAGATTTAGAGGTTGTGAGTCATCTTGAGCACTTGGTTCATCCTCAAGCGAATCTCTTGCCGGATCTTTTACTCTTGGAGGTTGAGGACTCCTAGACGGCTAGGAGTTGCCGGTGAGCCCCCAAGCTTGTGTGGGACGCCGACGGAAGTTTGTGAAGGTTGAATCCACCTCATGGGAAGGATTCAAAAGTTAGCAGGTGAGTGCTTGGTGCAACACCTAGAGGACAAGGGTTGAAAGAGACCCCGGCTTTGTGCCGCCTCAACGGAGACGTAGGATCACCTCAAGGATCCGAACTTCGGGATAAATCGGTTTGTCTCCTTGGTTCTTGTTTCTCTCACTTGCTCATATTGTGTTTAATTAAATCTTTGGGGATTCAAGGGTTTGGTGGCTTCATGCATTAGATATTGAGTGGATCTCATAATCTGGAAGTTGCCCTAGCTTAGAAACTTCATTTGGTAGCAATCTAGCCTCTCAAATAACTCAGATCTACTTTTGAGGGTTTTCTTGCGAAGAGCAGTTCGGAGTATCCGAAAAGACATTCGGACTATCCGAACCACTCGGACAGTCCGAAGGTATTTTCGGACTATCCGAATAGTAAATTTCCGTTGCGCATTTAAATTTGAAATAACGCCTATTCACCCCCCCTCTAGGCGACATATCGGTCCTTTCAATTGGTATCAGAGCCTAATCTCCTTAGTTTGGCTTAACCGCTTGGAGAACAAATATGTCATAAGCGGAGATAAAAATACCGAAGCCCATGACCAAGATAAGGGCACGGGCGCCGGTATTGGGGTTGCTATTCCATTTGATTATACCTCTCTTGGTGTCTCAAGCTCCTCATCTTATGTCTCCGTGCCCTCCGGTCGAGCGCCTCATTTTGATGGCACTCACTATGCGGCATGGAAACATAAGATGAAGATGCACTTGAGATCGCTTCACCCTTCTATTTGGAAGATTGTGCAAACAGGTTTTAAGCCCGTTGATCCGGACAACCTTACTCCCATAGAAGACAAAGATCAACACTTCAATGATTTGGCAGTAAATGCTTTGTTCAACGCTTTGAGTGATTCTGAGTTCAACCGAGTCGACGGACTCGAGGAAGCAAAAGCTATTTGGGATAGACTCCTAGTCAGTCATGAAGGAGTGTCAAGCGTCCGAGAATCGAAGATAGAGCTCATTATTGGTGAGCTAAGTCGGTTCACTCTGGAAGATGGTGAATCATACACTAAGATGTTTGACCGTCGATGGTGCTCGTAGAATCAAGCAAAGGGTCTTGGGTGCACTGATCTTTCTGACAAGGCCGTGGTGAAGATTATACTTCGCGTGATCACTCCTACCAACCGCAACCTTGTTCAGTTGATACGAGACCGGCCCAACTTCGATACTTTGACACCTCACGATGTCATTGGCCGGCTCATGATGGATGAGATGATGGTGAAGGAAGTGAAGTTGTTGAAGAACTCAAGTCGGGCAAAAGAAAGGCATTGCCCTCAAGGCCGTCAAGGTAGCACGCCAAGCGGAAGAGAACTCAAGTGAAGATGAAGAGTCTAGTGGTCCATTGACGAATGAGGATATGGCCCTATTTGTGCGAAGGTTCAACAAGTTCTTCAAGAAGAAGAATTTTAAACAAGGAGGTCATTCAAAGAATTATGGAAGAAAATCAAAGGGAGACATTCCACAAGAAGATGTTATGAATCTTGCGAAACCGCCATTTCATTGCCGAGTGTCCGCATAAGGAAGACAAAGATGAGAAGCCGCACAAGAAAGACAAGTATCGGGGCAAGGACAAGGAGAAGGAGAAGAGCAAGAAGTATAAAGGCAAGGGTCGGTGCCTACATTGGAAAGGAGTGGAACTCCGACACCGACTCAACTCCGACTCGACTCAGAGTCAAATTCGACGAGGAAGGAGGAATTGCCTCCGTCGCCATCGCCGTGCGTTTACCACCTCAACAACGTCGAAGAGCCTCTTCGACAACTTGAGCGATAGCGACGACAACGCTCCAATGTGCCTTATGGCAAAGGGGCACAAGGTATCATCAAAAGACTCTACTCCCTCCATTGCTAATGAATGTCTAGATGAGCACGATAGCGATAGTGATGATGATGACATTAACACCGTGCTTAAATCTGTGAAAAACATTGATATTCATAAGTTAAATTTGCTCTTAAAAGATATTGAAAAATTGGAGGAAGTTGTAGAACAAAAGGAAGCTATTCTTGAGGCTCAAGAGGATTTGCTCATCCTCGAAAAGGAGAAGAATCGTGAGCTAGAGAAGAGCTTATCTTTTGAAAAAGAGAAAAACGAGGATTTGGTTAAGAATTCCAAGTTGACAAAATCCGAGGTGACTAGTCTCGAGATCACCAACGCTTCACTTGAAGAGGAACTTGCCAAGGCGAAGGACGCTTGCAAGGCTCTTGAGTTGAAGCTCGTTGATCTCAAGAATAGCCTCCGATAACCTCGACTATTAACTCCAATTCTTTGTTACCTTCTACGAGCAATGGATGCGCTAGATGCTACAACATTAATTTTGATACTTATGCCACTAACCTTGAGACATTGCAAGTGTTAGCATTTGAAAATGAGAAGCTCAAGGGGATGCTCGAAGATGGACTTCAAAAGTCCTACAAGGCAAGTAAGGGACTAGAGGAGTTTCTAGGTAAGCGACAAGGTAACGCTATGAAGCATGGGCTTGGATACACTCCGCCAAAAGGGAAAAAGGGCAATATTGTGGTTGCCCCTTTAAACAAGCCCATCCAATTTGTTAAGAGCAAGGAAAACGCTAAGTACAAAACTCACTCTACATTCTTTGCATCTTATGTACTCAAGAAAACTAACTTAGGTCGGGTAGTTGCTTGTCATATTGGGGGTAAGCCCAAAGATAACTCTTGTATCACGATCTATTTGGGTCCCTAAATCACTTGTTACTAACGTGCGAGGACCTAAGCAAGTTTGGGTACCAAAGAGCAAAAACTAAATTTTATTTTGTAGGCCTACATCTCCGTGGATCAAGTTGGATTTTGGATAGCGGATGTACGCATCATATGACCGGAGAAAGGCGATGTTCGCACATTTGGAGGCCAATGGATCGAATAGTGAAAGCATCATTTTTGGTGATAATGGAAAAGGTGAAGTGGTAGGTTTAGGTAAAATCCTTATTACCAATGATTTTCATATAAATAATGTTTTGCTAGTTGAATCACTAAACTACAATTTGTTGTCCGTTGCGCAATTATGTGAAGCGGGCTACAATTGTGTATTTAGTGATAAGGGTGTGGATGTCATTAAGAGGAATGATGGTTCAATAGCCGTTAAGGGTCGTTTAAAGGAAATCTCTATCTCATCGACTTCAATACGGATAGAGTGAACCTTGAAACATGCTTGATGGCTAAATCTAGCGTGGGTTGGCTTTGGCATCGCCGGCTTGCCCATGTTGGTATGAGGAACCTTCATAAACTAATTAAGGGCAATCACATCCTTGGACTAACGAATATTGTATTTGAGAAAGATAGGGTGTGTAGCGCATGTCAAGCGGGAAGCAAGTTGGAGCTACTCATCCCAGAAAGAACGTGATGACCACCTCAAGGCCATTGGAGATGCTTCACATGGATCTATTCGGCCCAATTGCCTACATAAGCATCGGAGGAAACAAGTATGGGTTAGTCATTGTTGACGATTTTTCGCGTTTTACTTGGGTGTTTTTCTTGCATGACAAAAGCGAAGTCCAAGGAAGCCTGAAGAAATTCATGAGAAGGGCTCAAAATGAGTTCGAAGTGAAGATCAAGAGAATTCGGAGTGACAACGGCACCGAATTCAAGAATACGGGTGTTGAGGAGTATCTCGATGAAGAAGGCATCAAACACGAGTTCTCGGCTCCTTATTCTCCGCAACAGAATGGGGTGGCCGAGAGGAAGAATCGAACTCTCATCGAGATGGCGCGCACGATGCTTGACGAATACAAGGTCTCCGACATATTCTGGGCGGAGGCCGTCAACACCGCGTGCCATAGCTCCAACCGGCTATATCTTCACAAGTTGTTGAAAAAGACAGCGTATGAGCTACTTACCGGGAAGAAACCAAATGTATCCTATTTCCGAGTCTTCGGGAGCAAATGCTACATCCTCAACAAGAAAGCTAAGTCATCTAAATTTGCTCCTAAAGTAGATGAAGGATTTTTACTTGGCTATGGATCAAATGCCTATGCATCTGAAGTTTTCAACAACACCACGGTGTGGTTGAAATTTCGTGATGTGACATTTGATGAAACTAACGGTTCTCAAGTAGAACAAGTTGATCGTCTTTGTGATTGTGAGGAAGAACCCCGTCTTGGCATAATCAAGAAATTGGCAATTGGAGAAGTTAGGCCACTTGAGGAAGATGTAATGCCAAGCGCTTCAACTCAAGAAGTTCATGACGCGACGATGGGCGCCCGGATGATACTCCCTCGTCTTCAATGCGAGCTCAAGGCGGCTCGAATGCCACTCAAGGCGAGGAGGATCCAATCCAAAGAATCAACATAACCGTACCTCATCCAAGAGTCCATCGAGTGTACAAAGAGATCACCCTACGACAACATCTTGGGAGACATTAACAAGGAGTATCTACTAGATCTCGTGTCGCTAATTTTTGTGAATTTTACTCCTTTGTGTCTTATCTTGAACCGCTTAAGGTAGATGAAGCGCCCAAGATCCGGATTGGGTGATGGCCATGCAAGAGGAGTTGAATAACTTTGAGCGGAACCAAGTCTGGAAGCTTGTCGAAAGGCCCAAGCAAAATGTGATTGGAACCAAGTGGGTTTTTGGAACAAACAAGATGAGAACGGAATAGTGACAAGAAACAAAGCCGGTTAGTTGCTCAAGGCTTCACGCAAATCGAAGGTTTGGATTTCGATGAAACGTATGCTCCGTAGCTAGGCTTGAATCTATTAGAATATTACTTGCCTTTGCTACTCACCATGATTTTAAAGTTGTATCAAATGGGCGTGAAAAGCGCCTTCTTGAATGGACCACTCTCGAGATGGTCTATGTTGAGCAACCACCGGCCAAGACCCAAACTATCAGGACCACGTCTACTTCCTACACAAGGCTCTCTACGGACTTAAGCAAGCAAGGCGTGGTTCGAGTGCCTTCGTGACTTTCTTCTCGGTCAAGGTTTTGTAGTCGGAAAGGCCGATTCCCACTCTTTTACTAAACATATTGATAATGATTTATTTGTATGTCAAATATATGTTGATGACATCATCTTCGGATCTACTAATGAACACTTGTGCAAAGAATTTAGCAGGATCATGACTAAGAGATTTGAGATGTCCATGATGGGCGAGTTGAAGTTCTTCCTTGGTTTTCAAGTCAAGCAACTCAAGGAAGGAACCTTCATATGCCAAACAAAATACATCAAGGACATGCTCAAGAAGTTCGGCATGGAGAACGCCAAGCCAATCAAGGCGCCAATGCAAGCCAGCGGGCATCCGGACCTCGACAAAGAAGGTAAACCGGTCGTCCAAAAGGTATATCGCTCGATGATCGGTTCTCTACTTTATCTTTGTGCATCTAGGCCCGATATTATGCTTAGTGTGTGCATGTGTGCACGGTTTCAAGCCGCTCCTAAAGAGTGTCACATGGTGGCAGTAAAGAGAATCTTGAGATATCTAGTGCACACTCCTCATTTTGGGCTTTGGTATCCTAAAGGTTCATCTTTTGAGTTAGTTGGCTATTCCGATGCGGATTATGCGGATGTAAGGTGGATAGGAAAAGTACTTGAGGACATGTCAATTCTTAGGTAGATCCCTTGTCTCTTGGTCCTCCAAGAAGCAAAATTCCGTAGCCCTATCCACAGCCGAAGCCGAATACATAGCCGCCGGGAGTTGTTGTGCGCAATTGCTTTGGATGAGACAAACTCTAAGTGATTATGGCCTGACCTATAACCATGTGCCACTTTTGTGTGACAATGAGAGTGCCATAAAGATTGCCAACAACCCAATCCAACACTCCGTACAAAGTATATCGATATCCGCCATCATTTCCTAAGAGACCATTCCACCAAAGGCGATATTGAAATTCAACATGTGAGCACAATTGACCAATTAGCCGATATATTTACCAAGCCACTTGATGAGAAGAGGTTTTGTGATTTGAGGAGTGGACTAAATATTCTAGACTCTCGCAATTTGGCTTGAAACATGCTCACGTTGATTGGTGATTGAAAAATATCTTAGAGAAACTTATTCTCTTTATTTCTCTTATCTTATTGCGTTTATTGGTTTTTGATCTTCGGATCTTGTCAATCATCCTGTGGTCATGGTTTGAATTGTTGCATGGCTTGCTGATCACTTGATGACTTGACTCTTGAGGTCCTCTTATCTATTTCTCGCTTCGGAGTCATTCCTGCCTTTGTTCTCTTGCCATCTCGAGAAAAGCTGTCGGATTGTCGAAATTCCATTCGGACTATCCGAACAGGTTCGGACTATCCGAACTTAAGTTCGGACTGTCCGAAGTGGGGCCTCGGGCTTTTTAAGCCGCCCGACCCTCTTTTCTTCCCCACATTGCACTTTTTCGGTTTCTCTCTCCTCTACTCCGCCCTAGCTCTTGGATCTAGGGTTTTGGCCGGAGATATTGCGATTTGAGGGCTCCAAGACCTTCCCCAAGGGCAAGGGGTTCTCCTCCATCATCTTTGTGCTTTGGATTTGCCTTAGAATCCCGGTTTTCTCATCTCCAAAGGTTGGTTCTTCCTCTTCCAAATGCCGGTTATTCTCGTCTTTATCTTATGAATTCTTGGACTCTAGATCGTTCTAGACCTTGCTAGGATGGTCCTCTGTGATTAGCTCTTAGAATTTTTGAATTATCGTCTAGATTGAGGAATTTAGGGTTTGGGATCTGTCACCTCGGAATGTCCGAGTTTTCATTCGGAATGTCAGAAGATGTTGGACTATCCGAGCGGAAACTTCGGACTATCAAAAAACCTTCGGACTATCTGAAGATAATTTGGACTATCAGAAGAATGTGACTTCTTTTAACCCTCTATTGCTCATCTAGGTCACAATTAGAGTCTAATCTTGTTTCCACCCTTGAATACCTTTAGGATGGATCCTTCTCGAGGTGGCAACCCTCATTCTAGCCAAGCTGACATCGATGCGGCTCGCTCAAAGAAGGCGAGGCATGATCATCCCGCCGGTGGCTCCTCGGCGGCCCCCGCTGATTCTCCTCAAGACTCCTCCGAGTCTCCTTCCTTCAGTCGGTAGGAAGGCAAGCGCCAAGCCATTCGCAAAGGAAGAAATCTAGTCATAAGGGTGCTACAAGTCATGGTGGTGGTGGACAAGGGGATGAAGGTCAGGGTGGCAGTGGTGCAGAGGATCCTAGGGCTGCCATGCCTAGGTTGAGGGCTGCGAAGAGTCTTTGCCTGTGCAGCAGGTGGTGGTGATTGGCCCTTTGGAGATTCACACCTTTCGTCGTGCTACTCCGATGGGTGTCACTCAAAGAAGAAGATTGATTCTTGTGTTGGGCAAGGAAGAGGCAAAGAAGTCCGTCAAAGACAGAGGCCAGGATCCACCGATGTACTTGCAAGAGGATTACGTTGACAAGCGGTTGGAATCACTTCCAACAGATTTCTATGACTCGGTGATTGCGGAGAAGAAGAATCCGATGGCATTAATGCAATACATTGATCGGGATTACATGGCACAATGAGGAGGACTGATATTCAATGAGGTAATTCTTGCCAGTGGCGCCACAATCTGAGAGAAATCATGTCTTTCAGGTGCAAATGGAACAATGAAGTTGTGGCACAATTCTATGCGACCCTGTATGTCGACAAAGATGCTGAGAGTACCATGTGGTTCATGGTTGATGAGCTATACTATTCTGTGACCAAGGCTCGGTTCTTGTTGCATTGGATTCAACAGAAATTTGGGAGAACTTGGACAAGCTTCATGTTGCTGACTCCTCTGGCATCAATGATTTGACTCCTCTGTATGACTGCTCTCAGAACTTCAAGCTGGGTACCACAAAAGGTTTGAAGCCTTTCTATGCCATTTTGTACAAATTGCTGAGGAAGACCTTGTGGCCCAAGGAGGAGGCGCCACCAACATCGGTTCCTACTCTAGGAACACCTTTTGAGATTGGTGAGGGTTCTAGGCCGTTTGACGTGTTTGATTTCATTTGGCAAGTGATCCGTCTCAACTCCCTTAGCTGCATGCAGCATTGTGAATTCGCCTTATGTGATGTGCATGGTGGAGAGCATCTCGGGTTTATGGTTTGCTAAGGATGTGGATCATGTGCGTGTCGAGTTCGTTTGATCAAGGCTCCACCTCCTCCGATTCGGCCAGTTCCTCCTCCTTCGCGCCATCTACGGTCAGGTGCTCTGCAATGAGACCTCTGCAGATGATCCTTCTTCCCCAGCGGCTCCATCAAGAACATGCTTCGTGCAATTTTACGCCTTGGGATCAAGAACAACGAAAGATCAAGCGAGATGAATGAGAAGATCACGAGACACTCGCCGTCGGCTCAATGTCATAAAAGGAAGCTAAATCTGTCTTGCTCTTCCGAGTCGAGTCGATCCGATTCATTCTGATTGATTGGCGACCGGCGGCTCTTGACCTTCCGCCGCCGGCACCTCATGGTGACGATGAGGGCGACTCTCGATATGTCTTGGCTCAAGACAACGGCGGCGGCGATTTAGCGATGGCGGCGAGTGACCCTTTTGGTGCCTTGATGCCAAAGGGGAGTGAGGAGATTTAGGAGATTAGATTTGCTTTGCTTGGTTGGTTGCTTAGTTTGCTTCGTGTTTTTCTTCTTGTGTTTTTGGTCATTGCTTTAGTTGAACTATTGTTGCGATATCTTGGTTTATGCTTGTTGGATGCTTGATATTAATAGCTTAATTACATTTCTCTTTGGCAATGCATTTGTGTGATTGATATCATGTCATATTTATTTATGCAAATTATCAGTCATATATCTGTTACATTCTCTCGAAAGCAGAAATTTAGGGGAGCTCTACTTAAAATGTCCGTAAATATGTGCGTTTGACATTCCATTCAAATTAGTTCAATGCACACATTTAGGGGGAGCTTCTCCGTGTATTTGGTTCTTCAAATACTCTCTCATTTCAATTTTATCTAAATCTAATCGTGTTGTCATCAATCCACCAAAAAGGGGGAGATTGAAAGTGCATCTAGGCCCTTAATGATTTTGGTGATTAATGACAACAAGATTAAGTGACTAATGAGTGCTTTGAGTATGGTGAGCAGATAAATACGCTCATGGAAAAGTCGCTAAGAAAAGAGGTCCTCAATTCGAAGAAGAAAAGGCGTCGACCAAACTCAACGATAGCGTATGTACGTTTAATTTTATTTGAGTTTAAGGGCGGTAGTACTATAAAGAGGATAGGGCAAGAAATAGCTTTGGAATGATCTAATGTGCTCAAAGATGAATCCTAGACTATATATGGGTCAATGTGTAAAGTCTTAGGGCATTATGTTCAAAAGGTTCTGAGTATCCGAATAAATTTTCGGAATGTCCGGAATGGCCCCTCGGTTGCTCAGGCAAAATTCAGTTCGGAATGTCCGAACCTCGGTTCGGAGTATCCGAGCTGACACTCTCTGTTGGTCCCGTTCCATTTGGTTCGGAATGTCCGAACACTGGTTCGGAGTATCCGAACAGCCCCTCTCGGTTAGGGCTAAGTCATCTTGGTTCGGACTATCCGAAGTGTCGTTGATTTGTCCGAACAATGCGTTCTGTTGCCCTAAGTTCTTTAGGGTTCGGACTATCCGAAGGGTGTTTCGGACTATCCGAACCTTGTGTTCAATAGCCTGAATTCAAATGTTTCGGACTATCCGAACATAGGTTCGGACTATCCGAAAAATGTCGAGCTGAAGTGAAAAACGGCTAGTTTTGGGGGGCTTTAAATACCTCCCCAACTCCCACCTACCATTCATCAAGTGCATTCAATACATTTTGAGCTGTGCTCCCTCTCACTCTTGAGCTCTAGTGTTCTTCCCTCTTGATCTCTTGATTAGCAAATCTTTGGGGGGAAATCTTGTTGAGAGTTTGAGAGATTTAGAGGTTGTGAGTCATCTTGAGCACTTGGTTCATCCTCAAGCGAATCTCTTGCGGATCTTTTTACTCTTGGAGGTTGAGGACTCCTAGGCGGCTAGGAGTTGCGGTGAGCCCCCAAGCTTGTGTGGGGCGCCGCGGAAGTTTGTGAAGGTTGAATCCACCTCCGCAAGGAAGGATTCAAAAGTTAACGGTGAGTGCTTGGTGCAACACCTAGAGGACAAGGGTTGAAAGAGACCCGGCTTTGTGCGCCTCAGCGGAGGCGTAGGATCACCTCAAGGATCCGAACCCGGGATCATCGGTTTGTCTCCTTGGTTCTTGTTTCTCTCACTTGCTCATATTGTGTTTAATTAAATCTTTGGGGATTCAAGGGTTTGGTGGCTTCATGCATTAGATATTGAGTGGATCTCATAATCTGGAAGTTGCCCTAGCTTAGAAACTTCATTTGGTAGCAATCTAGCCTCTCAAATAACTTCAGATCTACTTTTGAGGGTTTTCTTGCGAAGAGCGATTCGGAGTATCGAAAAGACATTCGGACTATCGAACCACTCGGACAAATCGAAGGTATTTCGGACTATCCGAATAGTAAATTTCGTTGCGCATTTAAATTTGAAATAACGCCTATTCACCCCCCCTCTAGGCGACATATCGGTCCTTTCACCTTAGTACAAGTATTTCTATCGGTTTTCTTTTACAAACCCGATAGAGATACTATAATTGTATCGGTTTTAGTTGAAAACCGATAGGAATATGCCTCAGTATTTCTATCGGTGTTTTTGGAAAACCGATAGTAATGAGGAGAGTGAACAATTTACTCATGGCGCTCCTCCATTTTTGCCCTAGCTCCGCCCACTCTGAATTGCTCCCAGACCACGATTTCTTCGCCTCCACCGCCAGCGTCGCCGCCGACTCCTCCCATTGCCGAATCGCCGTGCACTCCTTCCTCCTCTCCTCCTCACGCCGTGCCTCCTTCCCCCCTGTGACTCCCCCACGCCGTCGACTCCTCCCGACGCCGACTCTTCCCCACGCCAGAACTCTTCCCCCGCCGCCGAGTCGCCCCCACGCCGACTCCTCCCCATGGTGACTCTTCTTCCCCGCCGTCGACTCCTCCCGACCGCCGACTCCTCCCCTTGTGACGACTCTTATTCCCCATGCCGACTCCTCCCCCCGCCAGTCTTTGTTACATTGTAAGTTTTTGAGATCATGCATTTGTTTCTTCTTTGGTGGAGGAGAAGTATTGCTCTGTGATGATAATAGGGTAACTAATGATAGAGACAATTTGTCCGTGAATGAGGCCTTAAAGTGGTAGACTTACATGCTTTAGAAGTTTTGATTCAATCCTTTGCATGAAAGTCTGAAAGTACTGTTTAGTTCAATTTGTTCATCTGTGATTAAGTTAATATGTTCGATAGACTCAATTTGGCTCGGCTAGCTTTGTGATCTCTGCGGTGACTTCTTTAGTTCAATTAACTTTCTTGATCGTAATTGTGTCGATGAAGTAATCATTTACTGTTGATTTTTCTATCAGTTAATTCAATTGTTAACATAGTGGAGTGATCACAGATTAGCTTTGTTGTTCGGTTGGTATATTTGATATATACTGATCTGATTATATATATATTGTTCTGAACTCAACTTTGTTAGTTAAGACTTCAATAGCAGTGACTTTTATTGTCAATTCTTGTTGTGCATGATAAGGTAGTAAGGGTTTGAGGCCTTATTTACTAAATTGATTGTTTTGCCGATTTGTGATTGTAGTTGAAGGTTTATAACCTTCAAATATACCCAAAATCTGAGAGCAATCATTCATAAATACTCCAAATTGCCATAGTAGACATGATTCTTCTCATGAATGCTATAGTCTGCATAATTTATTTCGTCTTCTCAATTATGTCAGTATGGTCATTTTTGAATCATGTATATGAACTCATACTGTTATATGGAATAATAATTAAAAACTTGCTCTTATACTCGCTTCTCTTCTTTCAATCCAGTCAATACCCAATATCAATAGATTAATAGACTATCCTATCACTTTATATGATTACGAATTCGATTTTTCTCTATGCTTGGTGTATCTCTTGGATAGTCACAGTATTTTACAAAGTTAGCCTTGCAAAAGTATTCATACATTTCTATATAGCATAATCTTTCCATATCAATGATTGCTTGTTCATATATCTTGATGATGGCTTGTAGCAACTTTTGAGTATGCGATGGTATAGTTATTTCAATCTTAATTGCATATTACTTTTTATCTCGGCATATGTTAGAGTTTAGGTTGCGTAACCTCGTCTCCGTTCGAGAGTGCTTAATTATAAATATCTTTGGAATAGCATATTTATAAACAAGCGATCTCGAATTGTCCACGTTTTTGGGCGATTCGAGATATGTGGTTGGGCAAGTTCTGAGTGTTGTACAACTCACGAGTAGATTTGATGGCGTCTCCCAATTGTTCTCCGGATACACACCCTCTTGACTTGTTGTCGAGGCGTGTATCCGGAGAACAATGAAGATGTCTGTCAAATTTTCTCTCGAGTAGTACAACGGCTTAGAACTTGCCCGAACCACATATCCTCGAATGGGATTAGGACCAAACCTATTTAGAGGTTAGGAGTCATCGTTGAAGATCATTAGTTTCTCTGTTTGTTGTCAATGAGCTGTTGCTTTACATGATTTATTGTCAACTTCACATAATTACTACTAATTGCTTTATCTCATGTCAAATATATGACCATGTCGGATAAGAAAAGCTGAAAATGTCGCAACTAGAGAGCATCGACTCATCACGAACCAGAACCGAATTAGCTGCTCTGAGGGCGAGCGAACTTGAAGTGTCGAGCCGAGCCAACTTCCAAGTGTCGAGGGGCGAGCGAACTTCAAGTGTCGAGCGAGCCAACTTCCAAGTGTCGAGGGGCCGAGTAAGGTGAGGAAGGCCGAGGACGAGTAAAGGGGCCACAGGAGAACACCGCAGTTCTCGATTCAATGCCACGAGGGGTTTGCACGGGTCCTCCTAAGTACAAAGGCGATCCGCTCATTCCTCGGCCAATTGGTGAGGAGAGGTTGCCATAACAGTTAAGGACCGGAGAAAGGAGGTCGGCGAAAGCGAAGAACCGGTGTGGGGCGAGTGAAGGGCAAATGGATTATAGAAGAGGAGGGCGAAAACAATGCCGGTGATGCGCCATGAAGAGGATGGGTGTGGCTTTGAGGCGCCGGGGCTACATGCATAGTGAGTGCGTCTTTGAAAGGCCTTACACCATTAAAGTATCCGTTCGTGACTCCGATGTTTGGGAGGAGTTCACGAGATCAAGAATACGCTTGAGGCGAGGAGCCGAGATGAAGAACATTGGTATCGAGGCGAACACGTACCGCACCACCTCGGTCAAAGTGCTCTGAAGGAAGAAAGCGAATGGGCGCGAGTAACCGAGGTCTTGCGAACTCGACGGCGTTGCCTTACTCCCACATATGTGAGGAGGGCACGTGATTGGGTATTAGCGAGGACAAAGAAATCATGCGGACGGGCAGCTGGTAGTACCAAACCCCGCTACCGCGCAAGTCGTCTCCACCATCGTAAGTCAGCAAACTTACTACATTGCAGTCAACCATTCCTGTTGTATTTCAGATCTAATTCGTACTCCCCTCTTGCAGGAGGAGGTCACCGGAAGGAAAGAGCGGGGACCTTTGTTAGCCAAGGGTCAAATGACATCTTGTCCTCCGCGATCGGGAAGTCCGACCATAAGGGCCGGGTACTTGCCGTAGGGGCGGGGCATACGAAGAAGACGTACTTCGAAGACGAGGTTAGGAGTGCGGGGCAAGATCATGGGAGGCGCGACGAGCGCATGAAGGACACGCTCGGGGAGGAGATCAAGGAGGAGATGAGGGGAGATGGCGGCACGTGGCAGGAGATGAGGGTAGAGATGGACCGCTTGAGGGCGAGATGATGGCGATGTTCTCCCAGTCGAGCGGATGACCCCGCCTACGTCTGTAAACACAGGTGCGCGACCAGTGCGGGTCTAAAAGCGATAAGGTGGTCATGACTAAAGGTAATAGTTAATTTTGCATGGCCGAGGTGCGAGGTAACTCCCAATATTTTCTCTTAAGTTGCGCACCTCTTGCGGCGCCTCTGAAGTGCCGACTCACGCCGACGGAAGACGGATTTCTGTTGAGGTTGCAGCGGGTTGCATTTCCATGCAACGAGACCGACACGATGCATGGTCGGCCTTTGGGGAAGGGCTACATGAGGTCGGTGGACTCGTCCCAAGCCTTCTTATCACATGTGCTCGAGTTCCCCCAACGAAGAGATCACCACTCTCGCAAGCGCACATGTCGTTCATCAAATGGCCCACGGCGAGCGTCGTCTTGGTCAAGGTAAAAACCTCACTTCTTCATACCATTCGGTAGTATTGCAACAAGTTGTTCATCTGGCGTGCTTTGTAGGTTAAATCTGCAGTACTGCGCCTCCTCCCACGATGTGGTGAGTCTGCCTGCAATCTTGGTGGTGCATAAAAGGGCTACCACGAGACCACAGAACCACTTTGGAGGCCTCCGCTAAAAGCCAAGGCTCACACAGACCACAGTGCCCTCTCGAGTGCAGGAAAAGCCTCAAACCCCGCCTCGGAGACTCCTTGGCCCAGAAGGAGAGCAGCCTGAGCCTGAGAACCTTTGGAGGCCTCCGCTAAAAGCCAAGGCTCACACAGACCACAGTGCCCTCTCAGTGCTGAGAAAAGCCTCCAACCCCGCCTCGGAGACTCCTTCGGCCCGAAAGGAGAGGCCTGAGCCTGAGAAGCCCTATAATTTTAAGGTGTATGAACATGAAAAGCCCTTACATCTCTGCGAAATTGAATACTTTAGGCTTGTGGACTCGGCGGCTCCATGGATGGTACATTGACAAAGTGAAAGGGAACGAGCGTCGGGTCGACTTCAATGTTAGGTACAAAAGGACATTTCCACCGTGAGGACGACGGGACATTTCGGTCGGTTTTGAGGATCTGTTCGTCTCTACCAAATGATCTCCATCGGCGTTTCCTTTGTGCGATCTCGGACCGTGAGTATCGCACCACGTAGCATGACCTTAGAACTTCCATAGGATTTTGCATTATGCTTCGTAACATTCAATACGAGTTGCGAGGGCAATGAGGCAATGAGTCGTGACGAATCGACAACTAATTGGGTTAAATCGACCCGAAAGTGGTGTCATAGCGATGGCTAGGCTTCAACCGCAATGGCTTGCGGCTACATCAAGGGTGCGTTGAAAGTCGAGGCCAAGAAGGACTTCATTCTATTCCGTACCACGAGTAAGTACTACTACACCCTTCAATTACTTATACGCACTTCAACCGTATGTGAACTTATTTCCTTCACGCATACCATTTAATAAGCAACCATTGGGTCCTACTCGTGATCATTCCGAGTAACAACGTGGTCTACACTTTTAATTCCATTGAGAAGAGACCGATGGCCTACGCGATCAAGCCTCCTTTGGAGCGATAAGTGCACTACTCTTATGTAACACTTTACGTATTTAACTACGTACATTCATTATTTTGTACTTAATGACGTCTCTCCAATGTATATAGGGGTTTCTCGACTACGTCGCGGAAGGGAAACACGATCTAAAAAGGGCTCCAATTTGGAGTATGTGCGCTTCAAGGTACAAGTGGCGTTCCCTATATAAGATTTAGATTTCGACATATTTTCTTAGTCTCTTAATTTCTTTTCTTTCTTCACGATGCCATCAGCAGGCGGCGACGACCATCTTGCGGTTTGTCGTCATGCATCACATCTTGATCTTGATTAGCCTCTCGAGACCGTTTCCCCGGTATATATGTACATGCATAATAATACAAGTAGCCTTTCACATAGAAATTTCAAAACTTAAATTAAAACACTCGTTTCTATTTTGCAGACTCTCAATATCCCCCGAAGAGTATAGACCTTTCGCTCAACAAGATAAGGGACCACTTATGCGGTTGGTCTTGGATGGAATGTATGGTGGAGGACAGACGGTTTAGAGATCCCAGCTCGTACTAGGCTATATGTGAACAATATTACAAATCTGAATGGGATTACATGTGTACATGATGGTTAAGCATGTGTCGGTTGTAACAAAGTATTCATTTTCTGAATGTGATATGTATTTGTTGTAACAATTAAAGTATTCATTTTACGTGAATGAGTTGTATTCATTTTCTATGAATGTGAATGTGATATACATGCTGTATGTTTGTGATATGTGCATATATATATTTGTGTGAAATATGTGCTGATTGGAGGGTCAATTGGAAAGTAGCACACCCTTCATCTCTATCGGTTCTCACAAGAAAATGATAGAGATGACATTATCATCTCTATCGGTTTTTGTAAGAAATGATAGAGATAATGTTTATCTCTATCGGTTCCTACAAGAAAATGATAGAGATGAACTAATCATCTCTATCGGTTCTTGAAAGAAAATGATAGAGATGAACTCATCATCTCTATCGGTTCTTGAAAGAAGCGATAGAGATTATTATAGAGATTATAATCTCTATCGCTTCTTCGAAGAACCGATAGAGATGATGAGTTCATCTCTATCGGGCAAGAACCGACTGTAATAATAGCGCCTCATCTCTGTCTAACCGCTTAGTGTCGCCACCAGAACCGATTGCGATGATAAAAAAGAACCGATTGTGATGTGTAAACGTGTAGTAGTGCCTTTTGTTGCCTTCCTTATTCAACGATTTCTTAATCTGGATTCCATAGATATCTCTTCGATTGTTGAATCTATATAACCCCACCGCTTCTTACCTCTCCTGCAGATGTATTGAGCTTATTCATTGAGCAAAGGTAATGGGCAACCTTCCTGATCTCGTCGATGCGGCGCAGAAGCAGGTTGCCAGTGGTGGGTGGTGAGATAGGCTGGCGGCACTGCTGGAGTTCGCCTTGGTGGACAATGTCAATAGGTTGAGAGAGGTGCTCGCGGAGGAAGGCGAGGAGGTGGTGGAGCTGGTTGATGGAGTGGGGCTATGGTATGGCCGGAGCAAGGCGTAGAGTCACGCACGCTGCTGATGGTGGTAGGCACATACGGATGACGCCTACCTCTTCAATGCCTTTGCGCCCATGGGGTAGCAGGTGATGCCTCTTTCAGTCGATCGATCAATCTCGAATTAAGACATTACAAATTTACAATTTCAACTATTGTAATGTTATTATTTAAGTTTGTGAAATTAAAGATAATTTTAAACTCGAGATTGTAAACAGGTGATTGGAATTTGTTTGCTTCGATAAATTGATTTAAACATTTAACCATTGCATATTTAGAGTGAATATTATTATTCAGATAAAGTTAATACTCTTTTTAAATAATTTTTTATCATAAATTAAGTTTCCGTTGCATCGCACAAGCATATAGCTAGTATACTTTACTATTTGTGCCACTATCAAGACGAAAAGCTTAACCTAACATTTACGAGCAGAGAACTAAGGTGACGAACAGAAATGAGAGATGATACAGTACTCGATAGGCGAAGCGTTAGTTACCAGGAGATGAAGAAGATCTTGCTCTTCTGGCAGTTCTCGTCGGTGACAAAGTCGAAATCAAACACGGCGTAGCGGCACTCGTCTGCGGGCATGGAGGCGGTGAAGTCGGCGTAGGTGTCGCCCGGCTGCCCCAGCCTGTCCACCACTACCTGCTGCGTCTTCTCGTCAATCTTGAACGTGATGAACCGGAAGCTCCTCTTCGCCTTCAGGTCCACGAACTTGAGCTTGCACTCGTCGCTCACGGCCATCCCCGACGCCGAGTTCGCCTTTCGACCACAACAAAAAGAAAAGAAAGACCAACATGGTTAAAGAGAACATCCATCACGTCTGCTGGGCCGGAGAAAAACATCTTGCACGTCATCGCCATTGTTAAAAAAAATCAAGTAAAAGAGACTGATGGATCACTCACTCACCATGGTTGATGGATTTCTTTTCTTTCCACAGCCGGACACTAGGATGGCAAGGAGGGGACGGGAAGGCGGTGTGCAATTAATGGCGATTGCGCGGAGCCGTAGACGGGGGGCAAGACTTTCAAGGCCTGAAAGGGAGGAGGGAGAAGGCGAAATATAGGGATACGGAGGCTTGCATGCATGGTGCATGCCATGCCTCCACGTTAGGAGGACGACGGGGGAGTTTGACCAAGCACGTCTCCTCCTCCGTGGGTCCGTGCGCGCGCGACCAACATGCTCGCCACCATCCATCCATCGCTGTAGGGCTGTATACAACAAGCCTCCCTGGTTACCAACAGAGTAATCGTGACCGCTAAGCAACATGGAAGTGGATTTTTACCTCCTAAGGGGACATGGCTAATTTTATCGTAACTCATGGCATCTTTCTGTAGCGTCTAAATGGCTAAATGCTCTGGAGAATGCACATTTGTTGCCTTTGCAAACGGTGGCGTCTAAATGGCTAGCTAAATGCTCCAGAGAATGCACATTTAATTGCTGCCTTTGCAAACGGTTTTATGGTGTTTGGCAACAAGTGCTGCTCCGGAAATCTGAAAGACTGTACCAACGAAATTGGCGAATATAGTTCAACTGAATATAAGAAATGAGAAAATCATCCATGCATAGTCATGTCCTTCGAGTGATTCTAAATGAACCGGTGGTAATAATACAGTCAGAGATTATTAGCTGTTATGGTCGGTTTCATGAGGTAAACATCGCCAGGAGGATGTCCAAGCGGCGGCGACATGCTTGGGAGAGAGAGAGAGGAGATCAAGGGCGTATTTGTTTTTGCTTTTGATTTTGGATTTTAGCCCTAAAAAATAGAATAAAAAACAAATAGCACGATTCTAGAGTTCGATTCTTACAATCCAACTCACCCATATACGCTAGAATTCACAATCGACTTTATATGTACTTTTGGATTCTAGTTTTTAGAGAATCAACTTCTCTACAACCACAATCCAAAATCAGCTTCTAAAGAATTCAAAGCTAAAACAAACATGCCCTAAGACTCGGATGAACTTTGTTCTTTCTTTCTTCCGGTAGAAGATGACAATGCGGTGCTTATATAGACTAGGCCTAACAATCACAACTAACAGAAAGATAAGATCTTACGAGATAGGCTTGGTAAGCAAGCCACTAACCGATATTCAATTAATTGAAGCGATCGCTAACAAATATGCAACTAATTTGGAGATACACTGATGCATGTACTCCTGATCGATTTGCTACTTCCTTGCTGTGGTGGGCCCACGACCATAAGAGCATGTACAATGGTATAGACAACTATTGTCTATAACAAGCTAACATATCATTTATAGACAGCTTTAGAGATAACCCATGCAATGATATAGACAGCTCATTTATGAGTAGACAACTTCTTCCTATATACAACCTGTCTTAGTTCTCGTGCTAGAGTCGACTCTAGATTAAGAGACGGCTCAACTCTCTAGATGCACCCTTTCTCATCCACATCATTTTTTATCCTACATGGCAAAGCTTAGAGACTGCTGATATGTACCATTGTACATGCTCTAACACTTCATCGATCCCTCCCGGCACGGATGAAGACTTTGGTGGCCCCACGTCGAGGAAAGACTGTATCATCAAAGTTGCATAGACGTAGGGTCGGTGGCGTTGGTCGGGGGGTGGCGGCGCTGGCCGATGTTGAGGACGAGGCCGACAGCCTAGACGAGCCCTGTCTGCCATGGGGCGTGTCGACGATAGTGGAAGATATGCGACGACATCTCAATCCCCCACACGGCAGTCGTCGAATTCCACTCCATCGAGAGCATGATGTCAGCCGACGTCGAGGGGAAAACGGCTGCTTTCTCCTTGGTTCAACCACTAAAGAGTGGGCCCGACTGGTTGTGTGGCGATCTGTATAATTAGCTCAAGGTAATGGCAATAACATCACCATTAATCTGATATAATTACACGAATCTCGATAGACTAACTAATCAAAACATCGAGTGCACCCGATGTTTTATCAGTTAATGTATCGTGTTCAGAGTGCTGCAACATAAATAATAATTAGAGAATGATATGGAAACTTATTACATTCTATTGCCCTGCAGGCTACAGATCTAGTACATTATTTATACATAAAATCCAAGTATAACAAAAAATATAATACAAAAGTACTAATACTCCAAGGACTGACAAAGTCGAAGTACGATCTACCCAATATCCTAGCCCTCCTGATAATCCTCCTCCTCGTAGTCCTGGTTCTACGGGTGATTCACACCTCATGCCTCATAGGCGAATCTATTGGAATCCATGTCCCAACCAGGCACTTGACCATCGACGCCAATCTCTAAGCAAAGGAGGATTTAGCAAGAGTGAGTACAGAAGTACTCAGCAAGCATTAGTAACAAAATACATCATATTAATTTTACCATCATCCATCACTTACCATTCCTCTCTCAAATCCATCCTTAGGAAAATAGTGTTTTATTAGGAAAATGTGGGTTTTTTATTATAATTATTGAAATTGCTGCTAGCATTCATATATGAGGTAGACTTAGTTTCCGTAGCATCTAATCCAAAAGACAGGCATAAATTCATGATTTTACCCTACACAGGTTTATACCACTTTACCTATAGTGAACCTAATCTCAGTTGGGAACCCAGAATTTTTATCGCTAATCAGATATTAGATCTCCAACCCTGGCACTACTGCTAGTTTTTCTCCAACTAACAATGGCGACACATCAACCAGGCGTTTAAATATAGCGCCAAAATAAATCAACCGCAACTGTTGTTTGTGTCCTTCACTGGAACTCCCGGTTAACCCAGCTTCAGACCCTAGATAGCTATTCATACCTAATTAATGTAGAGATCATAACGTCGTCATAGGATAATCTTTCCTAGTTGTTTCTCACACACTATGACTGATACGAAATTATATGGCTCATTGCTCGAGCGTAGTTTGTTCAACTTTATGTTCTAGCCATACGTATAGGGAGCCTACTGGCAATGCTCATCATCTATGACACCCTCTATCTACCATTCACATATATACACAAATCAAATATTGTCCCAACAGTCATCATCAATACCACATATTCATAACCAATTACTGCCATAGTAGCTCATCACTAAAATCATCTTTGCAACTGCATCTGATTTATGGTTTTTTAAACATGTTTTTCCATGTATAGGTGATATCACATATAAGTAAATATACTTGATAAAAATATTAAAATGATCAAAGATTGCTTGCCTGGATTTTGGCACAAATATTCATCCTTATCTGATGGTTGTTGAAGATCACTAGTCTAATTGATTCTTGACATTATCAATAATATATTTTAGTAGGTTTTTGCATATTTTACAATGTGCAACCTGCTCTTTAAAATCTTTATTATTATTATTATTTAATATATGTATAATATCGCTTTTAAATTCTTGAGATATTTTAGTTGAATATCTTTTATTTAATGCCTAATAGATTTGATTGATTAATCTATCTGATTTTCATATGGTTAGTTAGTACGAATGAATCATAGATTTTTGTATGGAAACTTCCTCCCCTTTTTCCTTTTTTCTCTTCTCTTTTTCTTTCTTTTCTTTATCCTCTTCTTTCCTTTTTTTCTTTCTCTTATCTTTCCCTCTTTCTTTTCTCCTTACCTGCCTGCCTTTTCTCTTTGGCCTCCTTCCACCCCATTCCTCCTCTCTCCTTCTCTTCTTGCTCTTTCCACTGCCAATCGGTTTCGACCGGCTCACCGCCGGCGCCCCTAGCCTCTAGCGCCGTCGTTGCCCTTGGCCTCTCCGCTCCAGGCTGCTCCTCCCCCTGTTCTTCCCCCTCGCACATGGCCCCACACCTTTGCACCATGACCCCGTCCGGGCCATTGCTCTACATGCTAGCCACTAGCCTAGCTAGGCCCTGTGCCCCCTACTGGCCCGCCGCCTTGCAGCCTACTTCTCTGGCCCCATCGCGCATGGCCTTGAGCCTGGCCCATGTCGCTTTTGAGCTTGGTCAGCCTGCATCACCCTTCTCGTTGCGCCTATGCCCGAGCTAGCTGCCCTAGGCCGCTGCCGCAGGGCCTTAGGCTATGTCCTTGCGTCGATCGTTTCCTTTCCTTGCCTTCATAGCCAAAGCTCTGACCGGTTCCCCTAGCATGCTAGGGTTTGGTAAACCCTAGCTTCCTCCCTTCTCCCATGTGCACACTGGTGATCCACATTATTGTGCTCTATGATGTTTTATGATGAACTTGTACATTTTCATTTTGGGTCGATGATGATTATGAGGATTGTCGTGGAATTGGCGGTGTTGTGATGACACCGGGGAACCTCCCGTACGCCGGGGAGTGCGGTGGTTCTCATGGCATGTACAACACCGCCTCTGCGACGGTCTCTACTGAGACTATGGCTCTTACAGTCTTTGTTTACTATATTACTTTTGCTACTAGCATTGCTATGCAGATATGTGCTATGGTTATGAAGGTGGTTTATGTGTGATGTGAGGGAATGAGAAGAAATGTAGGGCTGTGGTGTGCTGAGGATGCTCCTGGCCATGCTCCTTCTGGTGGTGGCTTTGCTCTTGTGGTGCTTGGCCTCTTGGTGCCCTTGCTCCTTGGCTTGGCCTTGCCCCATGGTGGTCTTGGTGATGGCTTGGTGACCTCCTGGTGCTTGCTTCTTGTGGTGCTCTTGCTCCTCCTATGATCTTGGTCTTTGTGAGGACGTGCTCCTAGAGGGTGTGCTCCTCTGGAAGCTTGGTGTTTCCTGGAGGCTTGGGTAGATTGTGAGAAATGGGAAGTGGCTTGTGGCTAGCTGGTGAATGGGAATAGGGTGTGCTCAGCTAGATGACTTTTTCACTAGGGTTATGGCTTCGGCAGCACTGAGGAATGGGTTGCTTGGGGGAGGTCTTACCTCTCCTTTTTACTAAAGCTCTTGATCTTTGTATCGTGCTATTTTTATCTTTTTACTAAGGGATATTTTGACAGTATTTCTACTACGCTGTGGTTACACGTGATGTTTGCATTTGTCGAATGATGAAACCCTAATTCGTGAGAGATATCGACTGACTCTGGATAGTTTGATATCTCAATGAGCGTACCAATCATACAAGGGTCTGACGGCAACTACTAAAATTTTACTTTCTGCATTACTTACCTTATGGATATATATGTGTGTGAATGACTATTTTTCAAGTGATCAAGATCAAAATCAAGAGAAGCTATAGGTTTTAGGAGTTTTAAATTTTTTTGTAATCTTCCCTGAGATATAATTTTATTAGTCATGTACATTGTAATATACATTTGTACGACATTGTGATAATTAATGAAATTGATAATTAATTTGTTGAGAAATTTGATTATGGGTATGCTTAAATAGTGTTGATGATCTTATTAGCATAATTAGTTAACCAGGGTTGTTTCAGGTAGCACCGTAGCAGCGCAGAAATCACAGTGACACGCTGCAATTCCAGCTCCTCCATCTTGACCAGCGCAAGAAGGTGTGTCGCGGATTGCTGAGGTGTCACCGCCACAGCTTGGCGGAGTGGCACTAGTGGTGCCGTAGACAGGACGGCGTAACGGTACGCTACCTCTCTTTTGCCATGGTCTCTGCCTTGTACTCCATTGCGAGCCTCTTGATGTCCGCAAGTGCCTCACGGAGGCATAGACGCATAGTCGATCCTCGTGGCCTTGATCTCATCGACAACAAGCCATGGCGAGTGACTCGTATAAGTCTTGGTTTTACGGGAGCTAAACAACACCAAGAGGATGCCAGGAGGCAGCGTGCTTACGAGAGGGTAGACTTAAGACTGGGATGAACTTTGTTATTTCTTTTTTGCCTTTAGAAGACAACAATGTCGTGCTGATATAGAGCTAGCCTGATAATCACAGCTAATAGAAAGATATGATCTTATGAGTTAGGCTTGATAAGCAAGCCACCAACCGTTATGCAACTAATGTCAACTAATGCAATCAATCACTAACATAGCATATATATGCAACTAATTTGGAGATATGCCGATGCATGCAAACTCTTGATTTGCTGCTGCCTTGTTGCGGTGGGCCCACACCCATAACACTGGCACACCGCCGTTACTTAATCAAGGCAAACATCTGTCATGAATAATCACAAATCACAATTGTGTATAGCTGTAGCCTAATGTGGACACCGAAGGACGATCAGAGATCTCCAACAATGACACTTTTCAAACATCACGTCGTAGATAGATAAATTCTCATTGTTAGTTACACAACCGGTGATCCCCCGATAAAAATTGGTCCAGACGGATCTTTTGTATGATAAGCTACAAAATTTTCATTGTTTAACTGAAAAATTTTACAACTTTTGGAGCTTGTTTTCCTTTTGCCTTTGCGTTGGCATTCTTCTCGTCATTGCCTGCCCCTGTAGTTGATTTTGAACTTGATTGCTTGGATTTTTTCGATTTGGTAGTCTTCGGTTCTTCTTCTTCAACGAAATCGTCTTCAAGATCATCTCCACCCGGCAGAACAGCATGGTCTTCCTGGTCTTCCTCCATATTGATAGCTAACATAAGTACATGCCAAATAAATGAGTGAATACAGATTCATGTACCGAACAGCTGCAGCAGAAATTCAATCGCACCAGCATATTGATCATCTCAACATATAATATGGCAAAATTTATCTCAGATATTTGCATCTGCATGGCTAGTCATTACTAAGGACTAAAAAGTAACACGTCCACCAGTAAACCCAGCCTCTACCTGACAGTATAACACCATGCGGCCTACAGACATATTTTTATCGTTGAAATAACTATCTGAAATTATGTTATGTAACAAAACAGAAGAAGCCTTTAGAAACAAAGTAGTTGTATACTCCTAACTCCTAAGTTCAGCCAGCATGCTTACAGAATTTAAAATGATAACAGTAGGTGATTACAATATATAGATCGACCACAAGAACATTCCATGCTAGTGAATTTTACAAATTTTGAGAAAGCATCTGTGTGACTTGTGATGTTGCAAAGATATGTCAAGACAGTTGATAGTTGCAGTTTGTTTACCATCATCCCTGGAGGATATGAAGTCTTGTTTTCCTTTGTTTGGACAATGCTTGGCCAAGTGCGTAATTTCACCACATATCTTACAGCAACCACCCTAACAAATATATAGAGTTAGAATCCATGTATAAGGCGGCCATGATTCAACCAAAAAGAAAAGGAAAAAGAAAGAAAAAGAGAGGAAAGATAATGCAAGTAGAAACTGTTAGCACGAGTCCTGTGCTTGTACGGCCCAGTGCCTGGCTCCCAGCCGGCCGGCCTTGTTTAGTATGTTCGGTTAGAGAGAGATACGGGGAGGAGTCCAGATCCTGTAGGTTTCCTTTAGCCTCTCGGTCCTCCTCCCCTATATATGTACATGCCTTATCTCTCAATTAATCAATCTACTATTCTTCGCAATCTCTATTGCTTTCATGGTATCACGAGTTTAGGGTTTCAAACCTGAACACGCTTCCGCACCAGCGCGCCTCCTCTTCCCGGCGCTGCTTCATGGCTGGTGACTCTTCACCGCCGACCGCCATCAACTCTGGCGCCATGATGCGTCGACCACAGGAAGGCCCAGACCACGACGCTAATGCCTCATTGCTGCGAACCTCGGCCTTCTGCGATCTTTTGCCGCTTCGGGAGGAACGCAGCGTGACCACTGGCTGCCGGATCGCCGCTCTTGCCTTGGCGAATCTTGTCGAGAGGCGCCCTTGCGCAACAAGAGCGCGACGCAGCGGACGCCTTCGCGTCGCGCCGCCCGAAACGCGCTTCGAGAGCAGCGTGGCGGCTGCGCCCCTCCAACCGGAGAGTGACTTCGCCTACAACGGCGCCGCGGACGACGACGTCCCTGATCCGCTCCTTGATGTTGCTCTTCTTCAACACGAAGCCGCAATGTTGCTCAACCTGCACGCTCAGGCCGTTGCCGTGCAGAACATCCGGGCCCTCGTGCCGCTTCTCCTCGACACCAATTCCACCTTCTACGCACGGTGGTGCGACTCCTTCCTGCTCACTCTCACCAAGTTCTCTCTGGAGCGTCACGTCCTCTCCGACGCCGTCGCTCCTGATTCGCCGGATTGGGTGCGCATGAACGCCGTCGTCCGCACCTGGATCCTCGGGACTATCTCCGACGACCTCGCCGACACGGTGTCTCAGCGCGGTGCCACCGCTCGCGTCCTGTGGCTCTCCATCGAGTCGCAGTTCCTTGGGAACCGCACGACCCGCGCCCTCTACGCCGACCAAGAGTTCCGCTCCTCGCAGGGTGATCTCCCCGTCGCTGAGTATTGCCGCCGCTACAAGAAACTTGCTGAGGATCTGCGCGATCTTGGTGAGCCCGTCTCTGACAGGACTCTCGTCCTCAACATCGTCAGCGGCCTCAACGAGCGCTTTCTCGCGCTTGGTCTTCACCTCCGCCGCACCCATCCCCTTCCCAGCTTTCTGCAGGTCCGCGATGACTTGGCGCTCGAGGAGCTCACCATGGCGAAAACTCTGACCCTCGCATGACCCTTTCGGGGATGGCGGCACTGGCGGCTCCAAGCACTGTCTCCTCCACGCTCCTCGCCTCCCATGCAGCAGTCTCCTCGCCCTCCACAAAGCGATGCTGGGGCGGCTCGGCGGCTCCACCTCCCGGCCGGTCGCGGCCAGAAGAAGCGGGAAGCAAGCAAGGGGGCAGCGGCACCAACGGCGCCGTCTCGGCTCCTCCATGAGCCAAAGCACTGGTCGAGCCTCCTCTACGGGCTATAGCTGCTACAACCAATCTCAACAGTAACAAAAGCAACAACAGAAAGTTTCGACTTGTGAGCCCCATACAAGTAGATTGTTGTCTCAAAGCATGATCTTCCTGTGATGTGTACCCATGGATAGGCCTGTACAGGACTACCAGGAGAATAGACTTAGCTTGTCAGAGGGACTTGAACTTCGGTTCACTTTTCAAAGCTACAACAAGCTTAGGCCCTCCCAACAAACTGGTTATGTATCTCTGAACTCAGAACTCAGACAACCTCCAAACTGAAATGTATTGATAAGTCCTAGCTTGATTATTGTAGGTTAGGGGCTCATAATACTATACGGGCTCATAATACTATACACTAAACTTTGCAAGTTTCCTGGCCAGAAAGGGCAGCCACATGTCCTCCTTCCGTTAGAGCCCCTAAAAAAACGTAATTACGTTTAGATCCTTTCAACAATTTTTTTACACAAAAGGACCTTTCGGTTCAGCAGAATCATGAATCCTTCGTGAAAAGACCCCAGATAAATGCAAAAAAGAGAGCATAATTACGTTTATATCCTTTGAACCGTTTCGCGCGTTTTCTCGATTTGCTCGCGTGGGGGAGTAGCGATCGCAGCGTAGCACGCCGCGGTCGCTCATCTAGTAGGATAAGATTCATAGAAAAATATAAAACACCTCGTAACAGGAGCTTATCAATTTTTAGTTATATATTTCAACAATTATCAATACAGTCGTTTGCATGATGCATCATTAACTCATTATCCCAAAAGGAGAAAAAAAAATGAATACTCTGTGGTTCTCTCAAGCAATGGGCGATTAGAACAGCCTAACTAGTAATTAGGTTATGATCGTGAACCAAAACCATATATTATGTCAGGCATGATATGTTTGTCCCGATTAAACTCTAAATACAAAATGAAAGTATATGTGTTTCAATTTCAATGCCTTACACTGGCAGCACCATGAGAATTGAGAAGGGACAAGGGAGCATGTGGAATACCTTTGGATAAATGCCATGTTTGTTTTCAGGACAATTCTTGCTCAGATGTCCCTGCTGTTTGCAGACAAAGCAGCTCGCAAAGTTTGTACCCCTGTATATAGAATGATGTTAAACATGTAAACAAACCAGATGGATATAGGTCGTATTACTGGCAGGCATCAGTACTGAAACTAGCAAAGATATAAGATGGATGGCTGAGGATTACCATTTTCAATGGGCTTGGGGCACTTGGAAAGAGAATGTCCAGATTCACCACAATTATAGCAGAATTTCTTCAAATTCCCATCACTTTTCTCAGGGCAGTTCTTGAGACTATGCCCCGCTCCCTGCAGAGCAAGCAGATCTGAAAAGAACATAGCATTATTACATTGTTAAAAAATACTGAAATTGAATGCTTGCAAATAGAGGAATCGAACATAAAAACCAACTGATGAAAAGGACATGGCCAAACACCATTTCTCTCTGAAACATTTGCCATTTAACTCTGAAACATTTGTTCACCAATACAGTCCATTCATACGACAGCCAGGAGCTGCCAGATCATCATATAAGCACTGATCAAAGTGGCACATCTCTTCCAAAAGTTACGGTTGTGACTTTGCATGGTAGTCATAGCTCCTTGCGCGCCCGCCCGCCCGCACGCACGCACACAGAGTACTTGCCTAATGAAAATCTCACCCAATAACGTCAAGCGAAAGGAAAATCATCATTACTTCTGCTATTTTCTACGGTTCTAATACCACCAACAATTAGTACTAACGCTACTCTAAACCCACTCCCCAGGTCTCAGCCACATCAGTAAACGCCCTTAGGCCCATGGAATCTTCAGCAATTGACACTACGGCGGACAAAATTATCCTCATAAGCTAATAAAGACAGCATTTTCAGCTGAGTGATGGTGGGCTGGTACCTTGTTCTTGTCCCAGAGGACCTTCTCGGGGCAGGCCTTGGCGACGTGGTCGGTGGCCTTGCAGATGAAGCACCGCTCCCCGGGCCGCATCCCGGGAACCCGCAGCGGGTGCTTCGACCTCCCCGCGCCGCCCGCCTTCTTCGCCTTCTTGAACATGCTTTTCTTTTTCTTCTTGCTCTTCTTCTTGGAGCCGTCGGCAGGAAGGACGGGTTTGGGTGGGACGAGGTCGGGGTTCGCCTCGCGGAAGCGCTTCCGCGCCAGCCGCTGACGCTGGCTCACCATCGCTCCAAGATTACTACGGCCGCCACCCTTTCTCGCGCGCGAGTGTTAAGATTTTTGAGAGCAGTATCTCTCTTTTGCGACGGCGGCGGCGGGGAAGGAAGAGGGTTCGGAGGGGGGTCGATCCGTGGTGGGGAGGGTGATAAGGGGTTTGGGTGGAAGGAATGCTTTGAGATTCGTGATGACGTGGTGATGGAGGGTTTTGATGCACTTTCCCAGTGTCACTCTAGCTGCGCACTCCTAGTCACAAATAGTTATTGTTTTAAATATATGTATAGTTAAAATTTTAAAATTTTGACTATCAAATTTTTTAAAATACTTAAATTAGATACATGAAAATCATATATGCAGATTTGTATTGAAAAATACATTTATAATATTATAATTTTATCGAGTTTTATAAATATGTTATAATAGAAATTAGTGGTCAAAATTATGTTTTAAAGACCATCGATATCTAAAACGACGACTATTTATAACCAGAGCAGTACTTGCATAGTCAATCAAATTAGTTTATCGACTTCCAATTCAAAAAAAAAAAGTTTATCGACTTGTCAGACTAAATGTTCATGAACCTGAGTTCAGAAAAAGGTACATCGATTTGTTTCGATGGTTCATATTGCTTAAGGTGCCTTTTGAGTTTTGAGCACTGTCGCTCTAAACCGAATGCAGTCATTGACAAAGTGTACGGTAAAATATTTTGCAACGAGTAAAACTGCTCAACAGACAAGGCAGTTCCCTGTAAGAAATCAATGGGTTACAACTGACATGTTTGAAACACCTCACCACGTACATTCTGAAATTCAAGTACAGTACAAATTTGAATGGCCCAATCGTCATTTATAGACTCCCAAAGCACACCGAGGACCGAGGTCAACAGGGGCCTCTAGAAACAAACAATGATGCCTATCTTGCTGCTCTCATGCCAAGCAGAGGTTTGCTTGAACTCGTCAGAGAGGGCGGCCGCGAGGCCAATCGCGCCACTAAGTTCCACAGACACCTTCAGCATCTCGTAGCACATTTTCATGGCGTCCACAATGGCATTGCCGCATTGTCATCCACAACGATGATATCGTCCACCAAGTCACGCACCACCGACCTAAAATATAAAGATAAAATGTAACTCATATCTTGAAACATGACTGATTGTAGATCTAAGAACGAATTAATGAATCAATCAATCA
This sequence comes from Guadua angustifolia, assembly GCA_036346375.1. Classification (NCBI taxonomy): domain Eukaryota; kingdom Viridiplantae; phylum Streptophyta; class Magnoliopsida; order Poales; family Poaceae; genus Guadua; species Guadua angustifolia. The sequence continues at coordinate 12,539,876 of CM070507.1, read as the reverse complement.
TCCAAATGAAACCACCAAAACATTTGCAAATGCATTCCTCTATCTTTTTTTTAAAAAAAAGGGATTGCACCCGATTTCTATTACCAGAAACCATAACACATAGTTTGAAACTTACAGATCTATGACCACAAGGATGCAGTTCAAACCAAACCCACCTCCAGAAGAAGGAAACCAGCGCGACAGAAGCTACTCGAAATCGAATCCCACACATAACTGAACCTTAGCTAGAACAAGTAGTCTAAGCAATCTACTAGCATCAAGATTACACAAGCGGGCTTAAGAATCAAAAAGGTCTTGCTCTATCCCCCAACTTTTCCCATTCCTGTAGTTATAACAGCAGAACATGGAAGCTTCAGAAACAGCAACCATCTTCAGAAAGCAGCAACTATCATCCCATTTCGAGTCTTTTAACTCCACTCCAGGCCTCCATCCCTTCTTAGCTTGAAAGATCTCTGATCCTACCAGCTCCATATTTCTTGCTATGCATTTGTGGTATATAACTCCAGGCCTCCATCCCTTCTTAGTTTGAAACTTACAGAATGCATTCCTCTATATGCAGAACATTGTAGACTTTGCTATTTGATATAGTGTTCTTTTTAGTTTTTACTGCCAACGCCATTCGTTAACTGATACAAATGGAGGTTCTATCCACTAGCATGTTTTCTTATCCAAACTGCATAACATTTAGCATTTGCAGTGTTGTGAACCATTTCAGGACTTTCACATCAAGATACATTTTAGTCAAACAAATTATCCAACTAGCGTTGACGTTGTCATGAAGATCTTTGCAAAGATCTATATTTTTTTTGAACCAGAAACAATAGGGGAAGCCCCTATTGAGATTTTATTACCAGAAAAAGAACATAACAGAAACAAGAAGAGCTGGTGAGAGGCCAGCCAAAACAAAACAAAAGGAAAATTAAGAAAGTTTAGCACCCCAGGCTAACAAACCGGCTTTACAAGAATCAGGAAACCTAAATGATTGAAGGCTAAGCTCAGCAATAAACCACTCTTTCCAAATCCTAAAACAAGCCGGCTTGGCTCTAAATATCAAGTCATTCCGGCACTTCCAGATGCCCCAAGAAACCAGCATGAATACATCCGGGAAGAAAGGATCATTGGTAGTCCTAGCAGCGATATTAATCCTCTGAAAAACATCCACATTAGTATCCCAGGATATGGTTAAGGCATTCCAACACATAATGGCGAAAGGGCAGGTGAAAAAGAGATGATCCCTTGTCTCTTCAGTGTTCAGATCACAGAGAACACAATCATAGTTGCTTCCATGGATGGGGCAGTTTTTTCGCTTGAGAAGATTACGAGTGTTTAATCGGTCCAGGCACATTAACCAAGTGAAAATTTTGATCTTGAAAGAACATTTAGCCTTCCATATCCAAAGAACCGGTCCTCAATATTTTAGTGTTTCCAGGACAATGCATGTGCAAAATATGGTGTAAACGTCCTCAATGTATATTGCCTTACTATGTCAAGTCACCTAGAAAAGCTCGTAGTCCATCAGCTATGGTGTTGGTTGCAGGCAGTGCGATGATCCTTCCAGCAGCCTTGGACTGGCCAGAATCATCAGCAACCTTTGGTTCTGCTGCCAGAATACGTGTTGAAGGGTTTATGGCCTCTGCAGCCAGTGCCACACCAGAAATTAACCCACCGCCTGTAGTTTTACCAAAAATATTTGCAAGAATCAAATTAGAAAAGTAAGACAATTTATGTTACCAAAAAAAATAGAGTACACTGTTCCCTGAACACTGAAAAAAATCAAACAAAATTTCCATAATTCATGGTAAAATTAAAGGAGAAACGAAGTTACTGATTGTGCTCCTCTACGCGCTTAGAGAAAAAAAATTGCAAAATGGCAAGGCACACAAAGAAACTGGAGGATTTTGGATGTCAGTTGCATACAATATACAGCTAATATTCTTTTTTTTTAAAAAAAGTTGATATTCCTTTAGCCTAAAATGGTCCTAAATAAAAAAATGCAAATAAAATGCTGCAGGTTGTGTTGATGGATGAACATAGAGTTAAGAGTCATGATATCATACATTTTAAATCAAGGTACTGATATGATAACTTGGTGATATGCCAACGTTAGTGGAGTATCAAGTAATTCCATGTACTCCTTGTGATCATTTCACTGGAAGAAGTCCATCGTTACTGAAATAAGCATGTGATCTAATTTCTCCATATTTTCCATTCCAAATCCCAAACTGACTTTTTGCATCAAAGAAGTAGCTTAGCAATTAGTACTAGCAGATAAAGAATAGAGGACTATTGGAACACTAAATCCAATTAATATTACCGGAAGCAATGTCTAGGGTACCTCAAACAAATTTTATTTTCTCCATAGGAAGCATTTCTAGTTTTCGGGGAATAGATAAACTTTTCACATAATAACAGAAGAATTCAACAAAAAAAGCTTTGTATGGCCAAAACATACCTGATAATGTACTTATTATTGAATGGATGAATAAGAGTAGCACCAGTCTCCTCCTGGACTCTTTTAGCAACAGATTCTCTAGATTCCATAGCGACATCACCCCAGATAATACGACCACCATACCGGACCCCGGTTAACGTTGTCAACCTTACACGCTGGTGCGAAAAAATGACAACGTAAGCAGGTATGCCATGCAGCTTCGCGGCCAGAGCCACAGCAGCAGCATGGTTCCACTGAGAAGAAACCATATCATCAGTATCTTGAAGTTCTTCAGATGTTACGCAAAATTGCAAAAATGCTAAATCTTCTACTATGCATCACAACACCCTTCGATGCCTGGTCATCATCAAGCGCAAATATTGAATTGGAAGCACCTTGGATCTTGAATGCCCCTCTACACAGCACAACATATTACCACAAACAATTAGCACCATGTACTGACTCCAAAACATTGCAGACGCAAATAACACATGGGCCAGTAATTCTCACGCCATCTGGAAGCACTCGCACTCAAAGAACAACTGCTTCCCCACTATGCCGTCGATCGACGTCGACGACAGGACGGGTGTCTTGTGCACATACGGTGCGACGCGGGGCTGCGCCTCCCTGATGGAATCGATGTCAGCGGCATAGCTAGCCCTGGCCTTCTGCGCTATCATCTCTGCTTCCCATCAGCTCCAGTAAGTATTAGCTATGTCAATTCTCTGTACTCTCCTTAGCTCAGTGATTCAAGATATTGCGCGCAAGATAGAATCAGTATTATTAGGCAGTAACATCCCATTAGAATGAATTGCGCACAAGATAAAATCTACATAAAAAGCCAAAAAAATGGCTTTCAGTTCAGTGATTCACAGTTTACATTTCTTGGCTGTACTTGCGGAAGGAAAAAAAGATAAATAAAATAGAGAAGCGTATCTACTACGCTAATTCAACTGCTTCTTTAAAAATTAAAGTTTTCTTGTGGTAGTTACACCGGGGGCGGTGCTAACAAAGGATAACTTAGCTAAACGAGGCTGGAGGGGTAATTTGTCATGTGTTTTCTGCCACAAAAATGAGTCAATCAAACATTTGTTCTTTGAATGCCGTTTCGCTCGGTCTGTTTGGCACATCCTTCAGTTAGCAACCGGGCTAAAACAACATGTCTGTGTGGAACATCTGTTTGGGAATTGGCTCCAGAATTATAATAAAGATTCAAAATCCTTGCTTCTGCTTGAAGCGACAGCCTTGTGCTGGTCACTTTGGCTTTGCAGAAACGATGTGATTTTTTAAAAAAAGTCTTTGTTTTCTCCCTTACAGGTTATACACTCGGCGGCTTATTGGCTTTTCAGCTGGGCCATTCTTCAGCGGGAGGACTTGCAGGCGTGGTTAGTGCAGGGGTCGCAATTTCTGGTGCAAGCGGCCAAGGTTTTTTTTCTCCCAGGCGCATGGGTGGCAGTCTAGTCTTCGGATTGCGGATCATTAGAATGTGTCTGTTTTCTTTTTTCTTTTGTTCCATGGCTGTGTGTTCTAAACAGAAACCGAAAGTGTGCCAAGGCTTTGTATCTTCTTGATGTACTGTTCTTGGTATTAATTCAATTGCTTCCTTTATTGAAAAAAAATAATTCAACTGCTTCATTAAGGAGACGATGTGCCGGGAAAATACCAACAATCCTACAACTAGCAAACTATACACAGTTCAAGCAATGCAGGCAATTAAGTTGGACGGCAGAAGTAAACGTTACCGCAGCAAGCAAGAGGAACCACGAAACTGGCAGGCGATTTGGAGGAGGAGACGCAGAAATTTAGCGTGGAGACCGGAGGGAAATCTGAAGGAAGAGGCGGCAAGTGATCGATTTGGAGGCGGCTTCTGCCGGACTGGGAAACTACTAGGAATCCTTCCGAGAACGAAAAATCCAAGAGTAACTGAACAAGAAGAGGCCGGCGTAGTGTTGTGGTGGTCTGGAGACCAAGGGCTTGAACTAGTCTTTTTTTCGGCTCTAGCTATCTTATGGGCCGGCATTGAGCTTCGCATAGGCCGTCCTTGTGAGACAATTTTGAAGCAATTTACGTGTGCCCGGCCCATATGAACCTTGTTGATTCTGTGCAAGCAAGATGCATCAAGTCAGTTTTGCATTTTTTTTTTGAAATTTGGCTAATATACGAGTAGGGCTGTGAACAGTTTTACCAACTGAAAAAACTGTGCCAAAAAGCTAAACCAACCCGGTCAACTTAGTTTGATTTAACTGGTATATGATATTCAGTGTGGTATGAAAAAAATGATTTTTGGGATACGGTTTTTTTGGTAAAAACCGCAACTAAACCAAATACCGAAATAAAAAAATATATGTATAATTAGATAAAGTAATGGTCAAATGTGTATAAAGTATGGTTTTACATGAAAATAATATCACTAGATTTGTCAGTAACTCAGTATACTTAGGTAGAGGGTGTCATTTCTCGCTACTTTCCTGCTCCTTGACCAATTGTCGCGTCCCCGTAAGTGATCTCGATTATTGCAAGTGTTGCCCGATTTTGGATTAACACATCTTACACTTCTAGCTGCCCATTTGACTTCCTCAAGATCGACTGAAATTCTGCATGCCAGTATTTTAGATAAAAGGACACTACGCACCACTCTATGGACATAACTACATAAGCCGAAGGTGCAGAGAGTTACAGACAGGGCCGCCGGGTAAATCAGCTTACAATAACAGAGATCAATCCACACTAACAAACATCGAACAACCAAAACAACTAAGAGCATCTCCAACAGTTCCTAATATTTAGACTCCTAATATTCTTAGATTGGGACCTTTCTAAAAAATTTTGGGTCTACAAAATACCTTGTTCTCCAACAGTTCCTATATTTTCTCCCAAAAACACCTTTGAATTGGTCCGGTGGGCCATCCTGGGCGCGAAATAATGTTGATTGGGAGCGCGGACAGAGCGCACAAAAATAAGGAGTCGGAGTGCTGTTTTTGGACGTGCCAAAATTTGAGGAGTTAGAAAGAGGAACTGTTGGAGTACTTTTTTTTGCAATCAAGCCCAAAATCAGATTTTGAGAATGGATTTTAGGCACTGTTGGAGATGCTCTAAGCATTCTCTCCTCCTCTCAGATCAGCTATTTTTATCCTAACAGCTGCGCAAACTTGGTCTACACGGCCACGGTCCTCGTCACTCCGTATCGGCTTCCATTGCTGCAAAAAAGAGAGAAATTTCAAGAGGACGTCGACCGGATGTTTGACTAGTTTCCTTTCAAAAGTCATGCTATTCCTAGTCTTCAGGGCGCCCAGCAAGCAGCATCAAGCCCACACCAACCTAATCTCCTCACGCTCCCTTTCTGTGATCTCAACGACCGGAAGAAATCAGCGGAAGAACTAGGGCAAAGGCTTCCCCTAAGGGCTTCTTCGGACTTGTCGAAAGGAAGACAACAATTGGGCACTTGATCACGGAAACATTTTGACCTGGGACAAGATCACAGGCTAATTTGTGACAATCTTTCTATACAATCTTATCAATTTCAGATTTCACACTTACCAAAAAAATAAGACAGTATCAATTTAATTGATCACTCATATATAACATGTACTATTCCTGTTTTTAGATTAACATCTATCAATTTTGCAAGAATAAAGAGTGTATATTAAGAAGATTTAATCAGCAGTAAATAGTAGTTATGTTGAAATTTATTTAGAATACGTAAAACAAATTGAATCGAATAAGCAAGTTAACTAGGCAAGAATCAATTATAACAATAAACTGACTTTATTGTCACAAATTGTCTCACTAAGCCCAGTCCTCACCGAGTATTAGCCACCCCAACATGCAAGATCATCAAGATAGGTAACTGTCTAGCCCTTTTGCATAGTGTAAGTAAATGATAGAAGATCATATATACGCACAGAGCACCGACTCACGTCAGTGTAACAGGTAATACTTGTCGAAGATGATGTCCCAAAAAACAATATTGCCGCTGTACTACTACAAAATCCCAATGAAACTTTTAGAGATACAATGCTGCAAACCACCAAGTGCGAAAATTCACTGAGTAGTTCCGAGATGTGCAACCAAAACTGCATAGAGCCACAAAATCCGCTTCGAATAGACCATGTCAACCAAGAACAACAAGCCACAAAGGACTCGCTCCACAAAAAAGGTAACAAATCACCGAGTACTAAATCCACCACACAGTTGAATCAGCCACACAAGCAAGCACAATCAGCACAAAGGTTCGGCAACTGAGAGCACCAAGAGTACCTCGTCGTCCATGGAGAGCCTCAAATCACCGGTCATCGTCACCGTCCTTCGATCACCACAGGTTACACGCAAAGCAGCATCCACGAGATGAAGGGGGATGTATCGGGGCTGAAGACCATATGAGGGTGTCAGGTAGTCGAGGATCTAACCAGAGCACCGCTAGAGAAGAAGCCAAATGTGGATTATAAATAGGAAAAGAGAGGAAAAATCACGTCTTCTTCACTATATCGAGGAGGAACACTGACCTACGTTTTTAAGGAGCGCGGGGAGGAGGAGAAGAAGGAGCAACGACCATCGGAGAAGCCGATCACCACCACCGCACATGAGGAAGTCACGCCCCACGACGCAGTCTCCGTCACCACTCTCCCCTCACCCTCTGACTCACTCTACTGGGCTAGGGCACAGAATGATGCTTTAGCTCCTCCAACTATGCTGACTTGGCTGTAACATTCCAGTTTTTGAGCTTCTTTGTTCTTGAATTTCAAAACCCGAACCAGTTGCATTTGATTTGAATTAATTCCAGCTTAATTTGAATTTTCAAAAGCAAAAAGGATTTAATTTGAGTAATTGATACTTCAATTTAAATATTTCTTATTGTTATTAGGTTCTCTGTGCTTCATAGAATTTTTCTGTATTTTTGGAGGTTTTTCCGATTTTATTTGCTATCTATTCAGATTTATTTGCCTTATTTTGGGTTTTTCTGGAATTTCTTAATTCGGAAATGTGTTTAATCTCCTTTTTCCTCTTCGGACCGAATTCCTTGCCCAGCCCGCTCCTGTTCCCACCTTCGGCCCGGTTTTATCCGCTCCACACTGGCCCACTCCCTCGCCGGCCCAGCCACCGAAAACCCTAGCTTCCACCGATCGCAGCCGTTGATTTCCGATCCAACGGCTAAGTCCCGACGTGTCGCATCTCACCAAAAACCCTTAGTGCCGCAACCGTCGGATTCCGATCCAACGATCTTCCTCCGCCCGCATAGCCAAAACCCTAACCCTATCTCTTACCTTTCCTCGCCGATGGATCCTGATCCAACGGATGCGCTTCGTCCCGCGTTTTTCCACCGCCCGATCAACGCCGAATCGACGACTCCGAATGCACCTGTCGCCCGCGCGCCGCCGCCCGTGCAGCCCTAACCCTAACCACCGCCCTCGACTTCCGTGCTTTATTCCACGTCCTGAGGCTATTTAAGCCGGCGCTGCACCCCTCCCGAGGTTTGCCACCCCGCGCCGCCTCTTTTCCCCCACGTCTCGCCGGCTGGGGCGCCACCGAGTGGCCGCACGACCTTACCGGAGTTCCAAGTCGTGCCCGAGACTCTCCGCCGCCTCTTTCTCCCTCTCCGGTGAGTCTCCACCCCGGTTCTTGGTGCCGTTGGATTCGTCGCGTTGTTCTTCCTCTATTCCGCACAAACTCGTGGCCGATCCGCTGATCACTCGCCATTTGCTATGCCTTCGTCTCCAAGTCCGACGGAAGAGCTCAGCCGCTTCGCCGTCGTTCTTCCCTCGCCAACCTCCACCGTCCGATCGATCTCCTGCGTCTCGGAGTCGGCCGCGTCATCGCCGCCTCATTTTCAACGCTCCGCCGTCGGATCATCTCCCAACGGCCAGATCTTCGCCGCGTGTCCCCGGTAAGCCTCCGAGCCAGCCGCTTCGTCACCCTCCTCGTAGTCGCCCCGTGTCTGCCGCGTCACCGCCACCTCAGCTTAGCCTTCCGCGTGGCCGTCCTCGTCAGCGACGCCGTGTCGCCATGTCGCTACCGAAGTCAATCGCCACTGGCGCGCGCGCGACCACGTGCGCCACGTCATACTGATTTGCGTGGCGCCACGTGCAAGCCACATATTAGCCACGTCGTCGCCACGTCAACCCTAATTCTCCGCGTGGTGCCCACGTCATAGTGCCTCCGCCACACCACCCGTGAACCTGTCCGTGAACCCGGTTCACTGTGAACCGTGTCGCTGACGCGTGGACCCCACGTGTCAGGGGCATTTTCTCTTTATTTTCTGTGATTTTCCCGAAAATCCGAATCCAGCCAATCCGAAGCCGACACGTGTCGCCCCTAGCAATTTTCTGATTTTCTCTCCCGAGGAACTTCCGAAGGCCCGTTCTCCTCCGTTCGAACTCCGAATCTAGTGATTCAAATTTCTAAATTCGTCTAAAATCATGCTCTATCTGCCAGTACCCTTATTTTGATTTTTGGATTTTATTTGAATTTATTTTATTTATTTTGTTATCGTTTTACGTGTAGACGACGCAATTGAAGTGCAAGCGGAGCATCCGGCGGAGGTAGCACCGGCAGGAGGCGTTGAAGGCAAGTCTTCCTTGAACATATTGATCCTAAATTTCATGAAAATATATTTTGTTTTAAATTATGCATGCTATCATTTTGAGTAAAGTACTTTAAATGAAATTTTAATGCTTAGCTAAATTCCAATTTTGTTATGCCCTCTTTGACATTAATTGTGACAACCTTGACACCTTAGGAAAATATTAAGTACTGTAATTGATGATAATTAATAATTTGGTATGGGACGGTAGAATGGCTTAGTCTTACTTAAACACTTCGGTATCTTACCATTATGGAAATTCTTTCAATCATTGTTCAAAATTAATTGTGAAATTATGGCAATTGGTATTGCTGATATTATTACATTGAAGTAAAATGAAAATGGTTTAGACCGGGGCGGATGGTTGTTTGGTGGGTGCGGGATGCACGAGATCTTGTTTAGTGTTTGTTCCGCCCTAGTCAATTAAGGACCGAAGCGTGTGTTACCTTGGACCGAGCTTTACCGTACAACCACAAGTCTATATGGGTACGACCTGACTGAGTAATTTGTGCGTGTCGTTATTGGCTTCGCCATTGGGTTGAATGGGGTGTCGGGTAGACACTTACAAGGCGCAAGAGGGGGCTTCTGTACTGGGTGGATGTAACCCTAACAGCGGTGAAACCTTAGCGGACGAAGTTGGTAGCGGCGTCGTACATTGTAAAGGTCTTGTCATGATCTCTCGGCCGACACACCAAAGGAAGTGTGTTAATAGCTTGGCAATAAAGGAAGATCATGTCTTGTGGATAGAGTGTACAATCTCTGCAGAATTAAAACTACTTGAGTAGCCGTGCCCACGGTCATGGGCAGGCGAGGTACGCTAGCACATTGTAGATTTTCTGGTTTTGGTTTTAAATGAAAATGGTTTTGGAAAACCGTGAGTGGTTGGAACTCGCGGGTTTTGGTTTGGCGGTTGGAGCCAATCGGGTGGTTGGAACCCATTAAATTGTTATACATCAAATTCAATTATTATGTTATTTACCTTTTTGTCAAATACTGCTTTATGAAATTACTATTGTTATTCCAAGTTAAAATTCTGCTTTATGCAAATGAACCATATTATGCCTGCCATTGTTAAGCCTTGCATATAGTTATCATGCATTAAGTTTTCAAGACTTGCGGAGTACGGTGTGTACTCACCCTTGCAACATCAAATTTTCTCAGAGGAGTTTGCTGAAGCCGAAGGTGATTATGATTTCTTTGCGTGTGGATTCGATGAAGGTGATCTGGATTACTAGGGCGCGCTCCCCAGTCGATTGCCTGTGGGCAAATGGATTGGCTCTTTTTGTTGCTACTGTTTAATTTCCGCTGCTACTTACCAACTTAAGCTATAAAGCTTGTTACTTGTAATAATGTGTTTACAATGCTATTTCCCTTTTGGCTTAATTACTGTTATTTACTTTGTGATATGACTATGTTATCATCACTGTTTGCGCTGTGTGTGCTAGCTTTTCTTGGACTAGCACGGGTTAACACAGAGGGGTCGGATTTGGTAAATCCGGGTCCCGACATTGGCTGGCTCGGCCAGATGGACCTTGCTAAATCTAATTGGCCCACTAAGGCTGTTTTTTCAGAAATTTGGGTAAAACCCAATTTAATACAACAGATCCTTAGACTGAATTTTATCTTACAGAAATTGTCATACGAAAATTCTAATTTTCAGTGGCATCTTAACTTTCCATAGTTCATTCAGCTGAACATTAACAATCCCAACGAAGCTCATGAACTTGTACATTTATTTTGTTGTGTGAACACTTTTTTTTTGTCAAGGGCCCATTTAATTGCATTGTAACATTCCATTTTTCAGTTTCCTTGTGTTTGAATTTCAAAATACGAACCCGTGAAATTTTACTCGAATTAATACCAGCTTAAATTGAATTTTTAGAATTAAAAAGGATTTAATTTGAATAAAATATAACTCAAATTAATTATTTCCTATTTTTATTGGGTTCTTTGTGCTTCATTGGATTTTTCTGTATTTTTGGAGATTTTTCCAGATTTATTTGCTATTTATTTGAAGTCGATTCGAATTTCTGGTATTTTATTTAATTCAGAAATCAATTTCTAATTCTTTTCCTCTGTGCGGGCCGATTTTCTTGTTCATTCGTCGGCCCATTACTGTGCTCTACTTGTGACCGTCGATCGCCCATTCGATGGTCAGAAATCGCACCGCCACCTCACAGGAACCCTAACCCTAAAGCCCCTTTTCGGTTGGCCGTCCGATTCAGAATCGACGGCCCACAAGACGCCACGTTGCCCGAGTTTGCGCCGCCGCCCGTATCCTGCGCCGCACAGACCGCCCTCGACATCCGTGTCATTTTGCGCATCCCTAGGCTATTTAAGGTCCTGTAGCCGCCGCCCCTAGGTTTCCCTCTCCGCGCCGCACTTTTCCCCTCTTACCTCGCCGGTGGAGACGCTGTGTGGTGGCCGCTTGACCTCGCCGAAGTTGCTCCACCGCGCACGAGTGTTCCGCCGTGGTTTTCTCGCACTCCGGTGAGTCTCCGGCGACACCGTTTGTCTCTTTGAGTTCCTTGAATCACCCTCTTTCCGATTCCCTAACTCTTCTGCTCCCTCCACTGTTCATTCGCCGGATCCGCATCGTCTTCCTCAGCGCCGGTGGAATAGCTCCGCCTGTCGCCGTCGTTCTTCCTCCGTCATCCTCGGCCGTCGGATCTTCCTTCAACGTCCAGATCTTCTCCACGAAGTTCCGGTAAGCCCTAGCCGCCTCGTCACACATGTGTCGCCTTCGTGTCCGCCGCGTAGGCGCCACGTAAGCCCTAACTTCCCACGTAGCCGTCGAGTCAGCATCGCCGAGTGCCGCGTCTACGCCACCTCACCGCCACTGTACGCATTAGATCTACGTGGTCGCCGCGTGTGCGCCACTTGTACGCCACCATATTCCCTAGATCTACGTGCCTGCCACTTGTTAGCCACGCGCGCACCACGTCACAGCCACCGTAGGCTTTAGATCTGCGTGGCGCCACGTGCAAGTCACGTATTGGCCACATCACCGCCGTAGGTCTGCGTGTACGCCACATGTTCACCACGTGTCTGCCACATGTAAGCCACGTACACGCCAAGTCATCACCACCCGCACACATGTTGGCCACGTCATCGCCACGTCAGCAAAACCCATCCAGTTCGCCACATCAGCGCCACGTGGATGCCACGTGCGTGCCATGTCACGCCACGCGTGCCCTAGTGCCGCGTGTCCGCCGCATCACCGCGCGCCATCTCGGTGAACTCGGTTCGCCATGGGCCGAGTCTATGACTAGTGGGCCCCGCATGTCAGCGACACGATTTAATGCGTTAATCGCTGATAAATCCGAAAATCAGAAATAACAACCAATTGCGTAGCGACACGTGTCACCCTTTAGCCTTTTTCTGATTTTCTCCATTTAAAACTTCGGAAGGCCCGTTCTCCTCCGTTCGAACTCCGATTCGAATCATTCAAATTTCTAAATTCATATAAAATCAAGATCTATCTGTTGGTATCATTTTTGTGAATTTTTGAATTTTATTTGTTTCCGTTTATTTATTATTTTGCCTCGATTCGCGTGTTTCGCGTGTAGACGACGCAGCGGTTGAGCGAGAGGAGCATCCAGTGGAGATAGCAGCCGCAGAGGGGAGTGAAGGCAAGTCTCCCTTGACCATATTGAACCCAAATTTATGAAATGCTATTTTGTTTTTAAATTATTGCATGCTATTTGATTTACGTATTGTATTTTAATGTCATTTCAAATGCTTAGATAAATACCAAATTGTTATACCACATTGAAATTCATGTGCCAACCATTGACACCCTAGGAAAACTAATTACTGTAATTAATGGTAAACATTTTATTATGGGAACGGTAGAAAATGCTTAGCCATGCTTAATCACGTCGGTACCTTACCATTATGGAAATGATTTCATTCTTGATTCAAAAGGAATTGTGAAACTTATGGCAATTGGTGTTGCCGGTATTAATTTGAAAATTAAAAGTGAAAAATGATTTAGACCGGGGCGGATTGGTTGAATGGCGGGTGCGGGATGCACAAAATTTTTTTTGGAATGTGATTGTCCGCCCTAGTCAATTAAGGACCGGTCGTGTGTTACCATGGGCCATGCTATACAGTACAACCACATGTCTATTATGGGTACGACCTGGCTAAGTAATTTGCATGTATCGTTATTTGACTTCGCCATTTCGGTTGTGCGGTTTGCTGGGATGGTACTTGCAAGGCGCAAGAGGGGGCTTCTGGACTAAGTGGGATGCCCTACCAGCGGTGAAACCTTAGCGGGCGGAGTCGGTAGCGGTATATGCATTGTAAAGGCCTTGTCATGATCTCCCTGCCGGCACACCAAAGGAAGTGTGTCAATAGCTTGGCGCAAAGGGTTGATCATGTCGTGTGGGTAAAGTGTACCAGCTCTGCAGAGTCTTAAAAACTACTTGAGTAGCCGTGCCCACGGACAAGGGTAAGCGTGGAACGTTTTCACATAGTAGATTTTATGGTTTTTGGTTTTAAATGGAAAAAAATGATGATTTGGTTTGAAATGAAAATGTGGTTGGGAATCATGAGCGCTAGAGCTCCCGAATTTTAGATTGGCTAGAGCCAACCGTAGTTGGAACCCGAAAATTGTTATACTTCAAAGTTATTTAATTATGTTATTTACATTTTGGTAAATGCTTTGCTTTAAGAAATTATTACTTGTATTTCCTTTAAATTTCGCTTTATGCAAATGAGCCATGTTATGCCTCCCTTTGTTTAAGCCTTGCATTTAGTTAATTGCATTATGTTTCCAAGACTTGCAAGTATGTTGCATACTCACCCTCGCTTTTATTGCGGGGGCTGCTTATTCCATCAAGCAGATGATGGGAGAAGGGGTGAACAAAGAGCCTGTGATCCACCGTTCGACATTTGTGCTGGAGACTGTGATGAGGAGGACGACTCGATCTTCTAAGGAGCGCACCCCAGTCGGTTGCCTGTGGGCTAACTGATTGGCTCTTTTTGTTCTACATTTCCGCTGCTACTTTTACACTTCAGCCGTAAGGCTTCATACTTGTAATAATGTGATGATATTGTTACACTCTTTTGCTTAATACTGTTACGATCTTTATGATATGTCTGTGTTATCATCACTGTATGCTGTGTGCGCTAACTGTTCCTGAACTAGCGTGGTTGAAACACAGGAGGATTCGGGTTTGGTAATCCGGCTCCCCACATGCATCCTCTCCTTCCCGAATATCCACTCCTTGCAACAAGCCCATCAGACACTCCCAATCTCTGAGTTCGGCCTCCCCAAAGGATCTCCTAAATTTTTTATTCCATATGAATCTCCATCCCAGCATTCGTGAACTAAAGCTTCGGGATCTCTGGAAATATCAAATAATTGGCAGAAGGAAATTCTGAGTGGGACATTTCCTGAATTATTTTTTAAATAATATTTAAAAATAAAAATTTATAGAAAAAAATATGCCAAAATTAAAAATTACAAATATACCTCCCTGTAGTTATTTCAAATAGCGACAGAGAGTCTGTTGCCATTTGGAATGGTGACAGAGAGCCTCATCTCCACCGTGCAAATGTAGGAGAAAAGAAGTAAGGGTTGGTAACAGGTCTCTATCGCCATTTGGAATGGCGACAGGTCTTCGTCGCTATTTTAAATGGCGACAAAGAGGTATGTTTGTAATTTTTAATTTTGATATATTATTTCTGTAATTTTTTATTTTCAAATATTATTAAAAAAATAATTCGACATTTCCTAACCAGAAATCATCTAAAAAACCTAGTTCTTTTACCATCCTTTATTTGATGAATTGCTCCCCATTTGAAACAATACTTTATCTGATGCAGTCCTTTACAAAACTGGGAACCTCCATTTCCATCAGTAGAGGAAAAAAAATCTCCATTAGGAATATATTTCTGATATATTAGTTTACTCCACATATCATCCTTGTTGTGCAACACTTTTCAAATCCATTTTAGAAATAGGCACACATTCATTACCTTGTTATTTAGGATCCCCAGGCCTCCAAAGTCCCTTGGTCTGCACACACCTTCCCATTTGAACACATGATACCTAAATTTGTCCTCAGCTCCCTGCCAGAAAAACCTTGATCTAATTTCATCCATCTCCTTAATTTTGTGTTCCATCTTTCATGTGGTAGAAACCCATCATGTATATTGGGACACTTGATAAGCAAGAATTGGTTATAAATTTACCCCCACAAGACATCTCTTTTCCTTTCCAAGTTCCACAAGACATCTCTTTTCCTTTCCAAGTTCCAACTTCTTCACCATTATATTTTCTGTGATTGAAGTCAAATTTGAATCAATTTTATGTGGGGTGCTCCAGTTATACAGGCTTGCACGCATTCTTTGGACAGTTTTTGACGCGTGGAACGTTTAAATGAGAGCAAGAGTTCGAAATTTTAAAATGCCACGTTTTTAGATTGAATACGCGGGTTACAACTCAGAACTTAAGAAGCAACCTACCCCTAAACGAGCCGGTCGAGCCTTGTAAGCCCTAAACAAATCAATTGTTTAACGAAGCAGTCAAGTAGATTGATTGCCAGGTTAGTTATCTGATGACGACGGGATGTAAAAACGTCGCTTAATTTACCACGCAACCACTCTAGTATTAGTTACCTGAATTTGACTTTCGGATGCCGATCGACCTACGTCGACGTGGGTCGTTTGGTCTGATTTTGTGCGCTTTGGAACGGCTCAAATGACATGATTGTTAACCCATAAACAACGCCTTACGTTCCCCATCAACGCAAGTTTTCGCTGCATGGTTCGATATGTCGCCCAGGTAGAACTGGCACCTGCTTTTGTTTAATCCAATTCGATTTTTTTAAGGATAAGCGAATTCGATTTGACTCCGCCGTTTGTTTACTAAACGCGCGGGCCAGTCGATAAGTCCATTTAAACTTCGAACAAAACAAATCGGAGTCAAATTGGATTCGTGGGTTCGAGAGGGTTTCCAGATAGCATGGGCAATAGCTTTACGCTACTTTTACTTATTTAATTCAAAATTTGATCTGACTTCGCTTCGTTTTGGAGGCTACGTGCGTAGGCATGCTGCTACTCCAAGCAATTCGAAGTCAAATTCGAATACATTTTATGCGGCGTGCTCCAGTTATCCAGGCTTGCACGCATTCTTTGCACAGTTTTTGACGCATAGAACATTCAAACGAAAGCAAGAGTTTCAAATTTTAAATGTCATGTTTGTCTTTGTATGGAGCCCTGGCTCGGGGACGTGGACAGCTGCATTGCCAAACGACGCGAGCCGGAGCACGCGAGAAGTGGGCCACGTGTTGCCGTCTTCCAGATCCTTCCAGCTCGCTTAAGTCTGATCCACAAAAGGTCATGGAGCGGTGGAAAATCCAGCCCACGCATTCTTGCGGCCCAAGCCTCCTACTATGAAATTTGAAAAACACAAACCCAGCAACTCAGTGCAACCAGCAAGAAAAGTTTGCCGCAGGAGCACAGTAGATATAATAATTAGCATCATGCAATTTGTGCAAAACCTATCAATAATAAAATGGAAAATGTAAACCTCCCAGTTTTCAGATATATTATTACAAAATCCCTCTTCTAAATACACCACTATAAAGTGGGCATTCTTTTCAATATCCTAACGTGGACAAAAACACCTATGTCTTCTTGCTTTCTCTCTCATTCTCCACCTTCTCCTAACGTGGACAAAAACTCCCATTAGGATGTGTTCTTGATGGTGAGAACATGGAATTCCTAAATAGCACAAGTCCAACAAGGATAAAAAAAACACTTTAAAATACGAAATTGTTCACTTATTGCTATTTGTTTCACCGTATATGGATATTGCTAGTTCGATTTTCAAGTTTGAACCCACTTTTGCGTACGTGTGTTGAGCCGATTAAAAAAAAAAATTGTATGTGTTGGCAACACGATGGATACCAATACCAATATTTTTTGTAATTTACTTTTCTAAAATTAGTTAGAATAAATGCGTTCTCCAATCGCATGCACCGTTCGCCTAGCAGTAGGGGCCAGGCCAGCTATATAAATAAAGGCCGCCAATTAATGTTCAAACCGTCTGATATCACACGGCCAATGCCTCGAGCACTCTTCCTCTCTTGCTTCCACAGCGGCGGCTCCGATGTGAGCCGCCACCTCGTGCTGCGGCCGCGGTACCCGTCCATGCCGCGGCGCCCGAAGGCGGCCGCAGTAGCTGGCGAAGGAGGACGAAGGGGAGGCGACGGCGATCTTGAGGCCGCGGCGGTGGCTGCCGAGGAGGAGGAGAAGGTGGTGGTGTTCGAGGTGTCCGGGATGACGTGCGCTGCGTGCGCGGGCTCGGTGGAGAAGGCCGTGAAGCGGCTCCCCGGCATCCACGACGCCGCCGTTGACGTCCTCGGAGGCCGCGCGCAGGTCGTCTTCTACCCGGCGTTCGTCTCGGTGAGCATCTCCGCGGATACTCCGATTTTGAGCTGTTCGCATTCGTTACGGATTCGGTTTTTTTTTTGCGGCCTTTCTTATGGGCTGATTTCATACAGTCGGATCGATCTAGCTTTTTTACGAATATCGATCTAAGCATTTAAATATTCTCACAAACTTTTAGACGGTTTTGTGCATTTTTTGAAGTTTTTTACCCAAAATTTGTAGATAGTTATATTGTTTTGATGTAACGCAGAGTTCTAGATTTTCATTCCGTAGTTGTGGGCGCGTTTTTTTTAATAAAGGAAGATTTTATTAATTTTAAGAAACATTACATTGAAAAAATACAAAGTCCTTGAAAACTCCTTCCGGCCTCTGCTTAACAAGAAGCACACAGAGTTGTGGGCGCGTATACGCAAAGTGGGCTATACCTTATACTGGGTCCTTTCGGTGACAGTAAGAAGCCTGGAAGTATATACGCTCAGGACCGGTCCTAACATTTTGGGAGCCCGGGGTGAAAACTTATATGAAGACTCCTTCCCTCTCCTCATATATATATGTATATATACAAAAAATTTCATCAAAATCCACCCTTTATAGCATAATTTGTTTATATATTCTTTTCACATATGTAAAAGTGTATATAGCAAAAAAATATAGAGCTCCTATGATTTTTTTCAACCATGTCACATTGGAGTATCTTAGAATCATTATTGGAGTATATCGAAAATGATAAAGAAGTATAATACTTTCATTTAAGTAGTATATTGAAGGTGGGAGTATGTACTCTCGAGAGTATGAAAAGGCTTTTTATATATATATATATATATATATATATATATATATATATATATATATATATATTCTTATAAGCACACATCATTGAATAAATTAATATTCGATGCACAAAAAATATTTTTATAGAACAATTTAAAGTTTATGAAATGACAAATGTAAATTGTAATCATAAACACTTACTTGGCACTTGGCATCATCTTAAAAAATTTCTTCTAACATTTTGTGATACAAAGTCATCGATTATACTATTGATAGCAATCTCGTCCAATAACTTCTTCTCGATGCATAAAGTAGCCAAATCATTTAACCTTTCTTGAGTCATTGTTGATCTCAAATAGTTCTTCAACATTTTCAATTTTGAAAAAATTCTTTCAGCCGATGCAACAGTCACAGGCACAGTAAATAAGATTCGATAAGTAATGGAGACATTAGGATAGCAATCCACATCTCTGAATGCTCAAAAATCTCCATAGCAGACAATGTGCCATCTGGCAAAGTGAATTTCATAATCTTTAATTCAGAAATAAGATCATGTATCTCAACATCAAATGAATCATCATAAGAGAAAGTGTCTGCAAATTTAGTGCAACACTCTTCAAGTTCACTATCATTTAATGACTTTAGGGTGCTTGAGCTCAATAAAAATCCGAATATATCTTTAAACACCATGAGTTCTTCAAATCTGGTGTAGTTGCTCACGTTTGCTCGCGACTGGAACAAAAACCCATGGTGTAGTTGCATACCTGGGATCCTATGACTTTGGGGGCCGGGGCGGCCGCCCACCCTGCCCCCCTCAGGGCCGGCCCTGTATACGCTTGGCTTTTAATTTCAAGACGTCCGAGTATCTCAAAATGGTTTTATTTAAGAAACATTAGAGATTCTGTAAAGAGTATGTAGACAAATGCGTAGCTGTGTAAAGTAATCTTGGGCTCTGGGCATGTAGGCAATGTCTGAAGAAAAATTCCCTTTGGAAATCCAGTGTCATAGGCTAGCTTCGTGGTCCACGATTGATAGGTGTGTATGGGATTCTCCGATTAGAAAACGATCTTAACAAAATGTTCTTACAAATGTTTGTATGTATAGTATCACTCGAGGAACGATTTTTGTGACCTTAATTGACGCTTCTTAAGTTGAGAAATGTTTGAAATGAGAGGTGGGCTCGTGAAAAGTTCTCTCTGCATTTATTTGCTTTGTTGTGGTTTAAAAGGTTACAGGTAGACTGGCTTTGCTTCTGATGTAGAGCTGCTAACTACTACTTCGTGTGCCCCTAAAACATGGATTCGTTGATTGGGATCCCATAACAACCTAGTTGCAAATATTGTGGTGTGCACAGGCCTGCAAGCACAACATGAAGATGTATCTGAGAAAAAAAATGGTGGTCCCTGCTTTTGTTTACAAGTTTTCAGCTACAAGTGCAGATAACTTTTGCTCCTAGGCAGAATTCAGAAAGGAAGCACAGCCTGATATGCCAATGTGCAGTCATTTCTAATAGGCCTGATACTCCTACAAAAGAATTTCGAAGTTAATCAACTAAAGTTTCTATCTAAAGTTGGGTTGCACATATCTTGTGTCTTTTTCCAGTAATCCACACTTAATGGAATGCTGATACATACCCTTTGTTCTTTTCCTTTTTGAATTTACGTCTCTAACTCTGTTGCACCCTTGCATTCTGTTGCATAGCTTCAAGTTGTTCGTCTGTTCTTTTGGTGTTCCTCCCACTAGACGCAAGCATATGCCCAATCGATTATTAAGTTTTCATGATGGAATAAATTGTCGTATTCAGGAACAATTTGCTACTCACGTTTCTTGTCTCATAATTACTTCCTTTCACAGTGGCGCATTTGGAGATACAAAATTGCAATCCTGTCCCCCCCAACCCCACCCCCACAATTATTATCTCTGAATATCTTTTTTGAAAAAGAACTGTTATCTTTAAAGGCAAGATGTATCCTTTTTTCACTAGTATCATGAAATCTATATAAATAAAAACATTTGGCAATATTCAAGGCATCTCCTTCATTTTAACAGTAAGAAAATCTCGCAATAATCCTTAAAAATAAAAAATCCTAGAAATTCTCACATTAATCGAAAAAAGAGAAGAATCTCAATCACTTATTTTTATGGGGCCAGATTATAACGGTGCACATATAGATATTAGAGTTATATAACAAATACAATTGTATTTCGAAAGGGGAACCTTTTCTATCATTGGAAGTCATTTTCCTACAGTGTAAGTGCACTATTATAGTTGGATGATGAGAGATACTTCATTTGATTGCCATCATAGGATCCCGAAAAAAATTCATCTCTGTTTCACCATAGTGGCTGCTTGCTCACATTCTTCCTTATTGGACAACACCTCTGATTTGGCTGGTGCAATTCTTTCTGCATCTAGTAACTTTGATCAGTAATAGCCTCAAGATACTAGCACAATTTGTGTCGTCTTGGATTCATCAGTTCCATTTATGGATAAAGTATAGCGAATATGAGACTGAGAATACTGTTTGAGAAATAATCTTTTTTCTTAAGAATGGAAATTTTCTTTTCACCCTTCTGATTTGGACTACAGGTATAACACCAATCAATATTTTAGTTATCTTTATCAAGACCCCACTACGAGTAGAAGCTTGTCTTTTTATAGCTTGGTGTATAATTTTTGCATGATCAAGTATCTTGCGCACCTTCCCCCTTGTCCGGTGCCCCCTTTTGAATATCACTTTCTAATTATTGAGAATGGGAAAAGGACTCTCCTTTTGCTGTGAACCTGTGAAGCTGTCAAATTTCGAGAGAACTAAAGACCATTTTGATGATTGATCACTACACGCAAAGGTCAATTTAGACATTAGACAATATATAAAGGCAACGATATCACTGTACATTGTCTTTCACAGATATCACAAGACATCAACTTCAAAAGTCACGAAAAATTCTAAAAAAAATTGTAGATGTACTTCATAAATTGCTCTACCTATGTATGAAGTTTCAAGATTAAACTCATTATATATCAAGAGTTAAAAAAAGAGAACATTCTGACAAGTTTAAACTCTTTAAACTTGTCAGAATTTTCTTTTTTTTTTGTAACTCTTGATATATAATGAATTTGAACCTACAATTTTATACATAGGTAGAGCAATCGATGAAGTACACCTACAATTTTTTTCATAATTTTTCGTAACTTTTGTTAGTTGGTGTGCACGGTGCGTACACGAAAAGTCTATGTGCACAAGATACATTGCCATATATAAATGTCAATGCCTTTACATATTAATCCTCAAATTCTGTCTCCTGGATACTTTTGTTTGCTTCTTTACTTTATATACTGAAGAAAATACATATCATGCACAAAAGTTATTGTTTGAATTATTTAACGGCTGAGATACAGCTGTTTCAGTTGATCAGAACAATCTAACTATAGTAATTGCACTATTTTTCTGCTCACTTTGTTTGTTGCGTATTTTGATCAACAGTGAATAGATTATTTGAAAGAACGGTTTTTTTTAAAGAACAGGTGAATAGATTAGCGACTGAAGCTCAATTATGTTCTTTCAGTAGTTTTAGTTCATGCTCTTACAGAGTACATGTCCGTGTTACTCAATCCTTTTTTCCTATATATTTGGAAATTGTGTTCATGAATGCCTTTCCACAGGAGGAAAAAATCAGGGAAACCATCGAGGATGTAGGTTTTAAAGCTAAGCTGATCGATGAGGAGGTCAAGGGAAAGAACGTTCTAGTATGCAGGCTGCACATAAAAGGAATGACCTGCACATCTTGTGCAAGCACAG
The DNA here is from genome assembly GCA_036346375.1 of Guadua angustifolia. Taxonomy (NCBI): domain Eukaryota; kingdom Viridiplantae; phylum Streptophyta; class Magnoliopsida; order Poales; family Poaceae; genus Guadua; species Guadua angustifolia. The sequence goes on along the minus strand of CM070507.1, from coordinate 12,517,888 downwards.
TTGAATCTATCTTGCAAACTGTTCGAGGGGTTCAGAGAGCTTCGGTTGCGTTGGCTACTGAAGAGGCAGAAATCCGTTATGATCGCAGGATCATTGCTGCTAGCCAATTAATCCATGAAGTTGAAGAAACTGGATTTGAAGCGATACTGGTCACCACGGGAGAGGATCGGAACAGGATAGACCTCAAAGTGGATGGCATTCTCAACGAAGGATCAATCATGATAGTGAAAAGCTCTGTCCAAGCTCTTCCTGGTGTGGAAGACATAAAAGTCGACACAGAGCTCCACAAGATCACCATCTCGTACAAACCTGACCAGACAGGTCCCCGAGACCTCATCGAAGTCATCCAGTCAGCTGCATCTGGTCATGTTACTGTATCAATATTCCCGGAAGCGGATGGAAGGGAGCAGCACAGACATGGGGAGATCAAGCGATACAAGCAGTCTTTCTTGTGGAGCTTAGTATTCACCATTCCGGTGTTCCTCACCTCCATGGTGTTCATGTACATCCCAGGGCTGAAGGACGGGCTAGACAAAAAGGTTATCAACATGATGAGCATTGGTGAACTAGTGCGGTGGATTTTGTCGACACCAGTCCAATTTGTAATTGGCCGCAGATTTTATACTGGTGCTTACAAGGCAATATGCCACGGCTCGCCGAACATGGATGTGCTCATTGCTCTAGGGACCAACACGGCTTACTTCTACTCAGTTTACTCCGTTCTCCGAGCCGCCACCTCTGAGAATTACATGGCAACTGATTTTTTTGAGACTAGTTCGATGCTCATATCATTTATCCTTCTTGGAAAGTACCTTGAGATCTTGGCAAAAGGAAAGACCTCCGAGGCTATTGCCAAGCTGATGGATCTTGCACCGGAAACTGCAATAGTATTGATGTACGACCATGAAGGGAATGTTGTAGGCGAGAAAGAGATTGACAGCCGGTTGATTCAAAAAAATGATGTGATCAAGGTAGTTCCAGGTGGGAAAGTTGCTTCCGATGGTTTTGTTATTGGGGGACAGAGCCATGTGAATGAAAGCATGATTACCGGAGAATCACGACCCGTGGCAAAGAGGAAGGGTGACACTGTGATCGGAGGGACGGTGAATGAGAATGGTGTGCTCCATGTCCGGGCAACATTTGTTGGGTCAGAGAGTGCCCTGGCACAGATTGTAAGGCTAGTAGAGTCAGCACAAATGGCAAAAGCTCCTGTGCAGAAGTTCGCTGATCAGATATCTAAAGTCTTTGTCCCCCTGGTAAGTTCAGTTACATTGTGGTAATCCAATCAACGGCATATTCTTATGATCTTACCAATGCTGAACAATCTGCTTCATGCTTGCAGGTCATCGTCATTTCTTTGCTTACTTGGCTTGCATGGTTCTTAGCAGGGAGGTTCCATGGCTACCCTACCTCGTGGATACCATCTTCCATGGATAGCTTTCAGCTAGCTCTTCAGTTCGGGATTTCAGTTATGGTGATCGCCTGTCCTTGTGCCCTAGGGCTGGCAACTCCTACTGCCGTGATGGTTGCAACTGGAGTCGGTGCCTCACAAGGTGTTCTAATCAAGGGTGGGCAAGCTTTGGAGAGTGCACAGAAGGTCTCCACAAAAAAAAAATCATTATACATGTGGGCACTCATGTTTCCAGAAAGCGCTTCAAATTGTTGACAAACATTATTGACATTTTATAGGTGGATTGCATCGTTTTCGACAAGACAGGAACACTAACCATTGGGAAGCCTATTGTCGTCAACACCAGGCTTCTAAAAAACATGATCTTGCGTGACTTCTATGAGTATGTTGCAGCAGCAGAGGTATGCTTTTCAACTCTATACGTATTTCCACTGCATTTTTTTTCCAATGTCTTGAAAAGATACCTTACTCAAATTTGATCGATTCTGGTCTGAGAAAAATTTTCCATTCAGATCAACAGTGAGCACCCACTGGCGAAGGCGATAGTGGAACATGCCAAGAAGTTCCACTCAGAAGAAAACCACATCTGGCTTGAAGCAAGGGATTTCATCTCAGTAACTGGACACGGTGTCAAAGCAAAAGTCAACGACAAGAGTGTCATTGTCGGCAACAAGAGCTTTATGTTGTCATCAGCCATTGATATCCCCTTGGAAGCCTCAGAAATCCTTGCAGAAGAAGAGGAGAAGGCGCAGACAGGGATTATTGTGGCTATGGATCAACAAGTTGTGGGTATAATCTCTGTATCTGATCCGATAAAACCAAACGCAAATGAAGTGATATCATATCTCAAGTCCATGAAAGTGGAGAGTATAATGGTGACTGGGGACAACTGGGGGACTGCCAAGGCCATCAGCAAAGAGGTAGGCATTGAAAAGATCGTCGCAGAAGCAAAACCGGAGCAGAAGGCTGAGAAGGTGAAGGAGCTTCAGGTGAGATACATAATCCGCTTACTTTGTGAATTTACTGCGTTTATCTTACAATCATTCAGCCATTCATTTCCTATGAATTTAAATTATTGCAGTTGTCTGGAAGAACCGTGGCGATGGTCGGTGATGGAATCAACGACTCCCCAGCGCTTGTGTCGGCTGACGTCGGTCTGGCGATCGGTGCAGGCACCGATGTCGCCATTGAAGCGGCCGACATTGTCCTGATGAAGAGCAACTTGGAGGATGTGATCACTGCCATCGATCTGTCCAGGAAAACCTTCTTCCGCATACGGATGAACTATGTCTGGGCGCTAGGCTACAACATCATCGGCATACCGATTGCTGCGGGGGTCCTCTTTCCGTCCACCCGATTCCGCTTGCCGCCGTGGGTCGCCGGCGCTGCAATGGCGGCATCCTCCGTCAGTGTCGTCTGCTGGTCTCTGCTGTTGAGGTACTACAAGAGTCCAAAGTATCTGGACCACTGATCATACCGGAGCGACAAGCATAAACATGCATAACATCCGCATAGAATAAGTAGTAGATATTTGTAACTCCGTGGTATGTGTTGGGCGATCATCTTGGAGAATTACTAGGGCAGTAGTTGCCTAAAATAAAATGTACATAGCTACATATGCATAATTCATGTATGCGTGCTTAGGTAAGAGTTGGTTATACCGGTTCACTTTAACGAGTGTACCAATAACTAAGGATAAAAAGGTGCTCTGAATATTTTGATGATGAGAGTAATCCAACACGATAGAGATATGGTGTAGTGCCTAGCTGGGTGGAGGGTGCCGGGTTGGCACTCTAAAAATTTGAAAAATGCTACAACATTTTTTTGAATGGAAATAGCAGGAGCTCTGCCTTGCATCAACATCACCTCTTCAATGGATCAAACTTGTTGATTGAATTTGTTCTATTTTTAGTGGTTTGAGATTTTAAAGACCTTGTACTATTTGTATTGTACTTTTAGTAAATTTCAAATTTATATATTGGATTTATTATCTTATACGGCTATTGTACAAAATTATAGAGTTATAGAGTTCCGCTGCTGATCCCAGTCTCCCAACTTGACCTTTCAAGAAGGGAATCGGACAACTTGAGGGGTCAGATCGTGTTGAGTTCAAAAGCACAAACTAAAGCTGGTGCTTCGTGATGATGCTAGTAGAGAGACTAGAAGGATGCTCACTCACGGTGGGTTTTCCTCCCAGTGGACGATGTCAGTTACCTAACTAAACTGTTAAGAACGCAATACGCACACCTGCAAATCAAAAGCAAATCCTGACATAAATCAAAAGCAAATCCTGACATAGTGACGCTCCTAGTAGATAACGTACTGCGTGGCTCGCAATGGGAACAGTAGCTAGCAAGCTGGCCCGAAAGATGCTAGACCAGACGTAGCAAACTCAATCAGCTCGGTTTCCTGCCGTCTCGACCATCTAAGCCGATCCGATGGCGACCGACGGCCAACCGGATGGCCGTCCTTCTCACGACCACCCACGACCCAAAGGAGGCGTCGATCAAGCTTTTCCAGTTGCGCGATTGCTTGCAACATCAACTCCTGGATCCTGATCATCCATCCATATACGTACAGTACCATGCTATTCGTCGCTAGGCATATATGCACTTCGCAAGAACTGCACCCAGGCACACCGTCCGTGCGTACGTACGTGTGATGCATACCAGGTCCAAAATGCAACGGAATGTTGTATTCTCGAACGTGCTCATGATCCAGCTAGCCGTTTTAAATCTCTTGGTCTTCGTACCATTCATTCACCAGCAATACGTACCGCGCGAGCGTGCAATGCCAGCGTATGTGCCAGCATGCACGACGACGGCGACCGCGTGCATGGCCGTACCGTACGTGAACGGGACGGCCGGGGCCGGGAATACCAGGAGTAAAATGCTGCGCTTAAAGCCGTCCACGTATCTCGCACGCCCGCTCTTGTCGTGTCCAAACGACAGCGCCATCGGATGCTTCCGGTAGCTCGCTTCTGCGGCTCTTTCCTACGTACGTGCGTTTCACACTATCTGGGAGCGGAGGCCGACGACGGCCGGCGACGCACCCGAGACCGAGACCGAGACCGTCTGGTCCGGTCGGACGGTACGGCCGGAGCCGCCGAGTTGACCAGCACGCCACGACTCCGTTCACACGTGGACGTGGCGGGTCCCCAGCCGCAGGCGCCATACGCGGCGCAAATTAATTAACGAGCTTCCTCCTGCGTGGCAGCGTGGGCCACACGTCGGCAGACGCGGACGTTCACACCTCAAGTAGCTTCGGCCGTAAGATATTAATAATGACAATCACTTTATCAATTAATTTTTTTAATAATTAGATGTAACACTTCGAAAATGATATATATAGATTTTACTAATATAATTTTGTAAAGTTATATAAATTTATCATAATAAAATTTAATAGTTAAAATTGTGTTTTCGAGCTTTGTAGAGTCAAAGGAGAAGTAACTATCAATGTTTTCAATGGCTAGCTATAGCTGCACTATAGTTTTTAACCCTAAATGCAAAGCTATGGTGTAATATATTCCACTAGCAATAGCTCCGCTTTCTAAATAGGTACCCACGGATTAAAGTATTAGTCTATTTTAAAATTCAACATTATTATTAGACTCAAATGCATCTCTTATAAGGCTGCATTATGAGAAAACTAGTAAAAGATCTTATCTCACCTAGGGGTGGCAACGGGGCCATTCCCCGCCGGGGAGTGCCTCCCCGTCCCCGTCCCCACGATCCAAAATTTTCCTCGTCTCGCCCCTCGTTTCGCGTCTCGGGAGAAAATCCCCCCATCCCCATCCCCGTTCGGGTATCGGGGCCTCGTCGGGGACCCATCCCCGTGAAAATTTCATACAAGAGAAGAGCTCTTATAGCTATTTTAACTCTAAAATCATATCAATAGACAAGGAAAAAAAGATTGCATGCATTTATTGAAGATTATGTTGTCCCATTTATGAAAATGTGAATATGATGGGCTAGATAATATGTTTGCAATCTAATAACTAAATTGGACTAAACTAAATTTGGATCCCCAACCGGGTCCCCGCGGGAAAAAAAATTCCCCATCCCCCGTTTTCATCCCCGCAGGGGACGATTTCTTCCCATACCTGTCCCCTAATAGAGGAATTCCCCGCCGGAGATCGGGGAACGGGTCCCCATTGCCATCCCTAATCTCACCTTTTTCAATAATTCAGTATTTATATCATGTTGCTAAGAGCATTATGATATAGTTATTAGTTATAATTTTATTATGAAAAATATTAATATATTCTAAAGTACCGTGATTTAATGTTTTGTTTGAATGTAACACATATTATACAAATAATTAATTTTTTAATATAAAAACGCGATGAATGTAGCTTCTGTGATAGCTTTTTTTTTTTAAGATCACGTCGTGAACTCGCGAATCTGTGATTTAAAATCTCAGTAATTATCGAAGCCGTCGCAGTGAACGTGGGCCTGGCCCTACAAATTCACCGGTGACGTCTCGTCGTCTCGGCCCACCGCTCAGCTTACTACTCCCTCGCCTTCGTTGTCTCCACGCTACCGCCTCGCAACCACCCGCTTCTTCCTGAGGGCGCTGGATCTCCGCCGCCGCCGCTCCGTCCAGTCGCGCCGGGAGTCTCGCCATCCGATCCAGCATGGCCGCCGCGTCGTCCGCGACCTCCGTCCACGACTTCACCGTCAAGGTCAGCTCCGCTCGCCTCGCCTCCCAAAATGTTTTTGCGCGTAGCCCCTTTGGACTCTGTATTTCTCACATGCTAGTAGATCCCCTGCTTGGCCTGCCTGCTGCTGTGCCGTTTGATTAGCTCGATAAACCGATTAAATTCGTTCGATGTTTTATCGGATTTCTAGAATATGCAACGTGAATTACGCAGTACGAGCCTAAAGAGCGCGTTTTGCTTGGTGTGCGTGTGAGCTCTCGCAGGATGCAAGCGGGAAAGACGTGGACCTGAGCGTCTACAAGGGGAAGGTTCTTCTCATCGTTAACGTCGCATCCCAGTGGTACGAATTAACCGCATAACCTCTACATCATTACTCCCCTTCTGCTCTGCTATCCTCAATTTTACAAGCACGGCGTATTTAGAACTTTAGATCGTAGTTTCATTGTTTGGTCCACTGCAAAAATGATCCAAATCAATAAGTTTGCTGCTATCTTCGTTATGGGATCATTTTCTGCGCCCCACCCTACCAAACTGGAGTAATGTCTCTGCCTACTTTTTTTTTTTTCTGATGTAGACATCTTTAAACCTTTTCTATAAAAAAGCATTTCTCCTTGCACTGATAATTATTGTCTGACCAATTGTTTCAGTGGCTTAACTAACTCCAACTACACCGAACTGAGCCAGCTGTACGAGAAGTACAAGGACCAAGGTGTTTCCTTGAGCCATTGCTTTTGTGTACTGTTCCTTCACCTTGTAATATCTATCTGGTTCGTGGTCATATGGGTTGCTGGGTTTTAGTTTACTTAACAGTCAGTAGTTCTTCGATTTAAAAAACCTACTTTGGTTGTTGGGGTGCTAACCGCGTTGTACTATGGCCAATTTGTGGTTTTATAGGCTATGAGACCTTGGCTTTCCCATGCAATCAGTTTGGAGGGCAAGAGCCTGGCAGCAATGAGGAGATTGTTCAGTTTGCCTGCACTCGCTTCAAGGCCGAGTACCCCATTTTTGACAAGGTAAATTTGTGCAGTGTTTTTCCTCAACCAAAGTAATGCATTGACCTATTTCAATGTGAAACAAACTGTGACATGCTTGAGTGGAATGATATCATCAGGCATATTATTATGGCGTTGATGATGGCCCTTGAATTTTCATTTTAAAGATATTCAATCCAAGAAGAATGGTTTCCTGTGGATTAATACTGAGTACTAGCTCATATTAACTGTCAGGTTGATGTCAATGGCAACAATGCTGCGCCCCTGTACAAGTTCCTGAAGTCAAGCAAAGGTGGCCTTTTCGGTGACAGCATCAAGTGGAACTTCTCCAAGTTCTTGGTTGACAAGGAGGGGCATGTCGTGGACCGCTATGCACCGACCACTTCCCCTCTGAGCATTGAGGTAACTTACAGCACTGCAATTCACATTCCCTTTGCACAAGCCGAATTGCTAGGTCGTCATCGTAACATTTCCTTTCTGTCTCTGCAGAAGGATATCAAGAAGCTGCTTGGGAGCTCTTAAACCATCTGGCTGGAGTCTGTAGAAAAATCTGCGCTTCTGCACTGCATTCAGCCCTAAAAACAAAAAACACTGTTGTGTTGAATAAAAATTTGTGCCCAGCATTACAGAGGTTGTATCTTCTATATTTCCTTGCATCCTACTCTGTACTTGTATATGCCGTGGTAATGAATTCACGTGCTGTATTTGTTCGGTATGCCATTCATTGGACCGCAGTGTTGTTTGGATCTTGAAGTTTTTGAGAAACAGAATTTGTCACATCACTGCATCAGCATCGGCTTCATGACACAAATGCAACTATGCATTTGATCTGTCACAGCCACCAACAGGTGTTGATGCATAGCACATGATCTAGCATGTTGTAATGCCCAACTCATGATGAACCAGAGCAGCTCGCTGCTTCAGCATATGTTTCAAACATGACACATGCTCAGAAGAAGCATCAGCCGTGACACAAATGCTCGCAAGACGCTTCGGCCAACGTAATATGAGTTGCTACAACTAATTTAGTTCACGCGCGCACACAGAGATATCCGGTGCATAAAGAAGTACACCAAAGATAGAAGTACGCCTTCTGTATCCGAATAAGCGAACTATGCATCAATATTACATTTTTGAAAATTACTCAGCATTACAGTTTAAAACTACTACTACACTGCGAACTATGTATTCGAATTTGTAACTACTCTCCCTCAACAAAATCTGTGATTATATTTGGGCTTTCAACAGCCCAACCCTTGTAACAGCTTTTTGATATCTCCACCATGTAAGGCTATCTCCATACATATATAGCGCTAAGTGCTAACCATTGGTCAGGTCAATGCCATGGTGCCCAAGCTTGACATCTGCAATCCTAGACCACCCAAACTGAGGAAGAGATGAAAAGGGTTCGCCAGCCACTGCATTAGCATGAATGCATGATAGCTTTCGTCTTCCATCTCCCAAGGTACTTTCAGCTCAGTAAGTTGGTTGCCACTGATCTTTGCTTCATTCTTTGCCTCTATCACCCTGTATTGAAGCTTCCAGCAATCACCTGAGGGAAAAACACAAGAAAATATTCGGTCTAAGAACTTTCTGTGGGAGTTTCTATATCATGGCATTAGGCTTTCGGTTTTCTTTGTTCTGTAGTTTCACTTGTCAAATGAAAAATTATTCCATGTACCTGCACAGGGTTTGCAGCAATCAGCGGCCCTCCAATGCTAACTCCAAATATGCTACCGCAGGGAGTAGAAACAACAATGTGTAAAGATCAAGAGAGTGCGGTTTCTTGGCTCAGCCTCATCAGACAGAAGATAAGAGCCTTTTGACCCTGCATATGTATGTATAGTAAAGATCAAGAGGTGGAAACGGGTTTTTTAGGATCCACGAAGGACTGAAGGAGGAACCAATTTTCTCACGCTATATGAGGAATTCAAGAATTTGTACTAGGCTGCTTGCAAGCAATTTGTTGCTGAAGAAGGGAGTACAGTAGTATCTATCATTTGATACTTGAGAACACTGAGGGTGAACCTGGTAAACTGCATTGTAAAAGCCACCTGAATGTGAAGACAACACGATCTTGGAGGCAATATCCTGTGTGTAAGAGTACTTTCATCATTGCTGTTAAATTATAGACTCCATATGAACAATGCACACAATGAAACTTCTTTGACAACTAGTTCTGAATACTTCACAAAACTACAGGTTTCTTATACAAACCATCAGAAATTACAGATTTTAGTTTCTATTTCATAAAACTACAGATTTTAGAAGAATTTGTATCATAAAACTATAAATTTTAAAATTGACCGTTTCTTGTAATTAAGAGCGCGTGAGGCTGTCATATGGGCCCACACTATCAGACCAGTTACAAGAAATGGTCAATGTAAAAGTTCTTGTGTAAGAGTTAGATTTAGAGAATTCAACCACACACAAACTCTGTGTTGGTTTCTCTATTTATCAAGGTTGTCAATAGTACTCCAGTGTTACAAGCCGTAAAAATAGCAACCGACTAACAACTCACGTCTGGTTAAACTTCTCCCTCAACTCGGTAAAGATAGGCTAAAGAATAGCTCTACCTCAAGACTAGGACTTATAACAGATACTTACACATGACTAATCACATATGACCATTACAAACTAATTTTACAACCTCCCTGAATCCGATTCTGATCTGACAAAAATCAGACTGAGTTTGTGTTGAAAAATAGAAAAATGGCACACAGACAAAGGCTTGGTGAATATATCTGTGACTTGATCTCCTGAAGAAATGAACTTAACTTCTAGTGTTTTGTTTGCAACTCTCTCATGGACAAAATGAAAATCAAATTCGATATGCTTTGTCCTTGTATGAAACATTAGATTTGCTGACAGTAAGTGGCACCTAGATTATCATACCACAAACATGGTGCTCTACTCTAAAAAAAATCCCAAGTTCACCAAGTAGAGGCTGTATCTAGATTATTTCTGCAGTTGCATTAGCGAATGACTTGTACTTAGATTTTGTACTGGATCTTGAAACGGTTGCTTGCTTTCTTGAGCTCTAGGAGATGAGATTTGATCCAAAATATATAGCAAAGCCTCCTGTAGAGCGATGATCTTTGGAGCAACCAGCCCAATCAGCATCTGAAAATGCACTCACGAACATAGAAGCCAACTTTTGAATTGATGGACCAAGATATTCGGTATGCTTCAGGTATCATAGTATTCTCTTTAATGCAGTCCAGTGAGTACTAGTAGGACAATGCAAGTACCGGCAAACTTTGTTTATAGGATAAGAAATGTCAGGCCGAGTAAGAGTGAGATACTGCAAAGCCCCAACAATACTCCTGTACTTGTAAGCTTCATTTTCATCTTGGTGTGTTCATTGATATGCACTTGTCCATACCAACTCGAGACTGAATTTCATTTATGTATCTCTGTTGAGTAAGAACTAAGCCTCCCTGAACATGATCTACCTGCATGCCAAGGAAATATTGCAACCTTCCCAAGTCCTTTAGTGCAAACACATCCTTAAACTATTGTATTAGATTAATGGTAAACTGTTCCGATGAACTAGGCACAATTATGTCATCCACATAAACTAGTATATACACTGTGATTTGTCCACCTTTGATGCCAAGAAACCGAGCTCCTTTAACTTCAAATTTAGTCTTGAATAATAGGCTCTCAGAGCTTGCTTTAATCCATACAAGGCCTTGTTTAGCTTGCAGACAAATTGTGGGTGTTTCCTATCTTCAAAGCCAGGTGGTTGATTCATGTGTACATCTTCAAGAGCTCCATGAAGAAACGCATTTGTATATCCAATTGCCTAAGTGACCAGCCTTTTGAAACTGCAATTGAGAGAATCAGTCTAACTGTTGCTGGTTTGACTATGGGACTGACGGTATCTTCATAATCTATTCCATGACGCTGTTATGTAATTCGATTAGCCTTTTGGTTTACTTTGAACACCCATTTGCACCCAATGATGTTGTAGCCTGAAGGTGGTGGCACCAGAGTACATGTCTTGTTTCTGATAAGTGCTCCAAACTCATTATCCATAGCAGCTTTCCACTTAGAGTGCTGAAGAGCTTCAACATGGTTGTTTGGTTCAGTTACTACAAGAGATGAGTACCAAAGAGGCGAAGAGTTCCATCGATGTTGAGCTTAGTCCTGTGAATGTTGTTCTGTGATCTTGTCCTCATTTGATGTCAAATGCCAGCGTCTTGTTGCATCTGTTGATTGCTCTCAGCTGCAGGCATAGAAGTTTCCTGTCTCACCTGTGAACACAGCTTTTCTAAAAGAATAGGGTCAGCATGTACAAGTGCAGGTGAAAAATGTTCAGATTGGTCACTTTCAGATGTAGCATGGACAGAAGCTGGTTGAGACTGAGTAGGATGAGAGGAATGGTTAATTAGAAAAGATGGAAGAACAACTAGTGTGTTAGAAATTTGAGTAGTGTTAGGAAATGACCTGGTACTAGCAGAATCAGTTGAAAAGGGGAATTTAGTTTCATCAAATATTACATCTCTTGAAATGTAAACTCTGCCTGAAGCTTTGTGAAGACACTTGTAACCCTTATGCATAATACTATATCCTATAAATACACACTCTTGGGATCTAAATTGGAGTTTGTGTGTATTATAGGGTCTAAAGTTTGGTCAACATGAGCAACAAAAAGTTATGAGAAAATAGTAATCTGGTTTAGAACCTAGTAAAAGCTCTAGAGGAGTGGAGTAGTTTATAACTTTACTAGGAAGTATATTGATTAGGAAACATGGGTCAAGAATGCTTTATCCCATAATTTGAGGCATGGATGCTTGAGAAAGAAGAGCTAATCCAACTTCAACAATGTGTGTATGTTTTCTCTCAGTTGAGCCATTCTGCTGATGTGTATAGGGACATGAAACATGGTGGGACATGCATGTTTGCTAAAAGAAAGTGTGCAATTTCTGGTACTCCCCTTCCCAATCACTTTGCATACAAATTATTCTTTTGTTAAGCAACAATTCTACATGGTTTTTAAACTGAAGGAATACATTGAATACATCCGCTTTGCTTTTCAAAAGATATACCCAAGTGCATTTGCTATATGCATCAATCAAATTCACATAATACTTAAAGCCATTTATAGATGTTTGTGCAGGTTCCCACATATCTGAGAAAACAAGATCAAGAGGAGCTTTTTGACATATTATTTGAAGAATGGAAAGGGAGCTAGTGGCTCTTTGCTTGTTGACAAGCATTACAGATGGAATTTTTGAAGTAGTAGAAGAACAGGGCAAATTATTGGATTGAAGAACTCTTAAGAACAATTGTTGAAGTGGGATGTCCAAGCCTGCAATGCCATTGCTGTGGGGAACTCCTGATGCTACTTAGTGCTCCTTTCAGCAATGTTATTTGTTGTGGTTTGATAGGATATAGACCCCCTTCACATGGGCCTTGGAGATGGATTTTCTTCAAGATCTGATCCTTAATGACAAAGTGAGTGGGGTAAATTTCAAAGAAAATATGATTATCAGCAGTAAGCTTATGAACAGAAAGAAGATGTTTTGAGGCTTGAGGTACATGAAGGATATTATTCAATTTAAGAATTTTATAAGGAGTGGACAAATGAGAGTGGCCAACATGAACAATTTCCATACCTAAACCATTGACAGCTTGAACCTTGTCTTTGCCTTGGTATTTTTCTTTGACTATAAGCCTATCCAGCTCAAAAGTGATGTGATCTGTGGAGCCTGTGTCTGTATACCAATTGGGATTAATTGCGTATGAAGAAGTTGCTGCTGAGTTTGCTACAGCTGCTACTAGCTTGTTCTCCTCAGCTTTGTAAGAATGATCAAACCTGTGGTAGCACTTCAATGCCATATGTCCAGGTTTTCCACAGACCTCACATATTGGTCTTGCCTTGTTCTGGTTGTTGCTGTTGTTGGAGCAAGTATGTAAGTGTCAGCGTACTATACGCTAGGGTACCCTCTCCACCGCATAACGTACAATCCGCGTGGCGGCCTGGCAATCGTCTTGGGCGATCACGGCCCGCCGCCAAAGCGCCGGTCCACGTGGCGCCCGGTGAGACGCCTGCCGCCCGGCGCCCAGCCACGTGGCGCCCGGCGAACGCCCTCTCTCGAATGCCGTCCCTTTTTCCCATGCACCGGAGGCCCTTATATAGGCCAAAGCTAACGGGAGTAGGTAAAAGGAGGGCATTCGAGAGGAAAGAACTTATAACTCAAGAGCTTTGTATTAGCTTGACACCTTCTCAAAAACAATCTAGCAGAAGTAAGGCTATTACCCGAGCCAAAGGGGCTGAACTCAGGTAAAATCTTCGTGTCATCCGCAGTCAGGACGCCGGAATCCCAGCGAGGAGTCCCTAGGGTTTTCGCCCTCTAGGTTTAGCCACCAAGCCGCCCTCCTTCCGAACTAAACCCGGCTCGCATCCTCCGGCCTGTCTGTGGAATACGCCGGCAGGCGCGCCAGTCGTTGTCGCCTGTATCGCCATGAAGGCCGGACGCAGGCGAAGAGGGCTGATCCTCCGGCCGTGTAGTCGGGCTACCACCCTCCGTTGATCCCGGCCCCGCATCTGCCGACGCGGTCGCCATTGCTGTGAGCTCGCCGTCTCTTCGACCGGCGAGCTCCGATTCTCAGCGTCTTGCGCTTCGCGGCACCCCTGGCGTCGATTCATTGTCATCTGGATGTCTGCCCAATCGCTGCGCCATGTCCTCGATTGGACTGTCTTTGAAGGGATATAGCGGGAGGCCATCCGCCCCGGCGGAAATAGCAACTCCCCACTACTGCGTCATTGGTGGCGCGAGAATGAAGAAATGGCGGAAGAGAGGAAGGTTCGCATCACCCCATGAACATTTCACAGAGGTGTGCGAAGATGGCGAGGAAGATGATAGAGTTGGGGTGAGATGAAGATGATGGATTTCGTAGAAGTGGAGGACGGTGAGGAAAAACTCGGAAAAGGGTGGAAGAAGGCCCGCCATCATGGCCAGTGTGCGGGGCGATCTCGTCGGAGAGGCACACAGGCGTGGCGATCCCGGACGATGCCGGAAGGTGCCTTCCGGCGATGATCCCACGATTCACGGCGGTGGCGTCAACGATGAGAGGTGGAATGGGGTTCACCATGGTGGATCAAGAAGACGAAGAGCTTTGGGAAAAGAGGCGAAAGAACAAGAAAGCAAAAGTGCGAAGAAAAGCGTAGGCGTGAAACCGCCGTCTGAGATGCATCTATATATGCGCATTCTACGTCGGCGGTTCGCGCAAAAGCGAATTATCTTGCTGTTTGGCCCCAAGGAAACCCGCAGGATCTGTGCAGGAACCAAAGCGATCGTACCCTCATGAGTAGTGGCCCCGCCTAAGAGCGTTGAGCATTAAGTGCATTAAATGAAGGTTCTAAAAAAGGAGTCATAGGCCTGCGCTCTAGGACAGGCCCGGGGGCACTTTTGCTTTCTTGTTCTTTCGCCTCTTTTTCCCAAAGCTCTTCGTCTTCTTCGATCCACCATGGTGAACCCCATTCCAGCCTCTGCTGTTGACACCACCGCCGTGAATCGGGTGGGGATCATCGCCGAAGGCACCTTCGTATCGTCCGGGACCGCCACGCCCGTGTGCCTCTCCGACGAGATCGGGCCGCGGGCAAGCGGCCATTCGCTGCCGACACCACGGGCTCGGACCCTAAGAGGGCCCGGGCCACGGACCAAAGCACCGCCACCGCCAATGGCCGTGGCGGTACCCTCAAGGGACGGGGCACAGACGCCCGCCGCGACTTCACCTTCCGCCGCCGCTTCGCAAAGACGGCCCGAGCCTCTACCAACCGTACCTTCTCCTCCGGTACGACGACAGCTGGCGCCGACAACCTTGGCTGCGGGAGCCCAGGCCACCGCTCAACAGGGTGGCCTCACGCTCCCGACGGCCGGCTTGAGCTTGAGGGCGCCACCAAGGGCGGCCTCTCAGAACGCGCCAAGGGTGCCAACACCCCGCGCCACCGAGACGGCGGAGGCCTCGCGCAGCGCCTCCGCCGCCGCCGCCGCCAGGTCGGAGACACTCCGGTGCAGCGCCGCCGAGGTCTCGCCCTCGCGCCGCCGCCCCTGCCAAGGGCCGTCGAACTCTTCACTCAGGTAAACGACATGCGTGCGGCACTAGGCACCGTTCTTGCCGCCGCCTCCAAGCATGGTGCCCAGACGGCCCAACAGCTTGCCTCGGTGAGCGGCGAGCTGGAGCGGAGCTGGAGAGGCGGCAATGAGCGGGCGCAGAGAGGGCCAACACAACCGCAATGCAAAGAATGGAAGTGAACAGCCGAGACTCTGGTGAGAGGGCCGAGGCGGCCAAGACCTCGGAACTTGAATCCTTCCGGCTGCGGCGCTGTAAGTTCAACCTTCATTAATTATGATTTTGGTGTTAATGACAAATCTAATCTTGTGTTAATGACAAATCTAATATTAAGATTATCCAATAATGTGATTTTGTTATTAATGACAAATCTTATATTGAGACTAACTTGTTTATTTAGAATATCTTTGATTAGTCTCATCGCATTGAAAAATGGAAAACCTAAGGTATGTTTGCGTATTCATTCCAATATTAGTTGCATACTTTGGAGTCAAGTTAAAATATGAATGTCCCCATTATATTAACCACAAAACGTGCATCATGTTTCACAATCCATATATCACATGGATGCACATACTTAGGGGGAGTTTGTAGTTTAACTTGATAGTTTCTTTGTATTGATCGATTCTTTATTGATACACATAAGGATCAAGACAAAGAAACTAAATCATTGAGTATATATTTGAATTGCCTAGTTATAAGTATACTCATGGTAATATAGGATATACTCCAATATGATTAAAGTAAGTATGTGCATATTATATCCAAGTCAATCATATTTATGCACATATACATGTGGAGTTTACTCTATAGTTGATGATTTAGAGTAATGATCATTTCCATACAATTTACATATAATGGATCATTACTTTTCATCAACGTGAGTATATGAAAACTTGTGTAGTTGATATATACTCATATCAATTTAAATGATAATTTAAATTGAGTTCATTTGTCTCATTAATCATTAAAGAACACTTCATCATGTGTTGATGGTGTTTTGTGATTAATTAGGACAATGAATAGTTCTTAAGTATAATAAAGCATGAGTTGCATTATTGTACTTAAGACACAATTAAATCATTTCTATTGATTTAGGTTGTGCTCAATTGATCTAAAGGCATCCATTATGTGTTAATGGAGTGCAAGAGATAATTGAGACAACCATGCATCTTGGACTAACAAGTTTCTTGAGTTATGTTTGAGTTAGGTCCAAAGATGGATGAGATGATGAGAACGGGACAAGGACGGCATCATGAGTTGATGGGCGCCAAGAATGGATCCCAAGAGGAGTCGAGTAGAGATCCCGGGAGTATCAAAGTGATGATCATAAAGACCCCAAAGGGATTGCTTGCGTCTTGGCTGCTAAGGTATAATTAGATAGGCTAAGGACTTTGTAGTCTTTGAGTCTAAGGTTTTTATCGCCGTGCTATTAAGAGGGGTCGTTCCCTAGCTTGAGCTTCATCATGTGTTGATGATCTCATTCCGCGTTCACTCAAGCTCAACCATTTGGATTTGGTTTTTGCATATGGGTTAACCATTTGGCATGTGTTGCGAATGGGTTAAACTTATGCTTGGTTGTTTTGGTTTTCGCATAATGCTTTGATTTGCATGTGTTGCAAGATGTGATAAGCTAGTGCGTTGGCTTTTGCGTGAAGTTCACTTTTGCATGTGTTGCATTAGTTGAAGCTTCATGTTTTGGTTTCGCAAAACAATCTTTCTAAAACTTGTGTGTTTGTATGGAGCTAGAGGCTTGCATGTGTTGCGAGTAGAGAGCTCATCGGTTGAATTGGTTTTGGTGTTTAGTTGAAGTTTGGTTTTGGTGTTGCATGGAACTAGAGAATTGCATGTGTTGCAATTAGAGAGTTCATGCACCATGATTTGATGTTGCTTGGAGCTAGACTTTTGCATGTGTTGCAAAGAGTAGTGCTCAAGCATGAAATGTGTTTATTGCGTTATTTGCAAGTTCACAGCGAATAAACCGAGGTTTATGAGTCCGGAATCCCGAGAGCATGTGAATGGGGCTTGCAACGGGTGTTGGCAAGTTGACCGGGTCTTGTGTTGACCTTCACATGGCTAGGGGAATTAATCTCATAAACTCGGGTTTGATTTGCTTAATACGTTTTGCAAATAGATTTGGAGTTGGTTGCAAAATGTGTTTTTGCAATTTGGTTTAAATTCTTTGAGCATGAGCTAAGTTGGTGCAAATGTGTTTTGCACGTGTGTATGATCATGTGTTGATCATCTAATGGCTCAATGAATGGCATTTGGTTTTTGGAGAAATGATTTTAGTGTGAAAATCATGTTTTCTCTGTGAAGCCGGTGCTACCGGTGGTGGTAGCCCGGTGCTACCGGTGGGTGGTAGCACCGCCCCTCTGGCCGGTGTGAAATTTCCAGAGGGGGTGTTCTTGTGCCTCAGGGCCGGTGCTACCGGCCATGGTGGTCCGGTGCTACCGGAGGAGCGGTAGCATCGGCCGAACCCCCGGTGTGAAAATTCCAGAGGGTGTGTTTTTGAGGTTCGCGGTGGTCCGGTGCTACCGGGCTTGAGGCCGGTGCTACCGTCGAGCGGTAGCACCGCTTCTAGTTGGTCGGTGCTACCGGATTTTCTGGTAACGGCTAGTTTTGTAGCCGTTGGCCCGTAGGCCGGTGCTACCGGTTCTAGTAGGGCGGTAGCACCGGGTTTCCTGCGGGTTTGCCCATTTCGACCCCCAACGGCTAGTTTTGGTTTGGAGGCTATAAAAGGAGGCCTTGGGGTGTTGGGGCAGGTTGCTGGAGTTATTGTGAGTGTGTGGGAGTTGTGTGCATGTGTTGCCCTCTTCCATTTGATTCTTGAGCTAAGAGTGAGCCCTAATTGCATGTGTTGCAATTAGGAAGTGGTTTGAGAGGCTCTTGTGCATGTGTTGCACTTGAGTGAGGTCCTTGTGCATGTGTTGCACTTGGTGATCACCGAGGAGCGCATTTGTTGTGCCCGGTGAATTTCAAGCAAGGAGCGGCTTGTTGCTCTTGGAGGTTGCCGACTCCTAGACGGCGTAGGCGTCGTGCGCGGGAGCTCTCAAGGGTGTGAGAAGCCCCGGCAAGTTTGTGAAGGTTCGGGTTGAGCCTACGCGCAAGCGTGAAAAACCACGACTAGTGGAAAGAGGCGGGTGCTCGAGCGGGAGCCGGTCCAAGTGTGGGCTTGCCTCAACGTGGACTAGGGGAGACCGGCAAGTCTCCGAACACCACGGAAAAACATCGGTTGTCTCTTGTCTCTTTACATTCAAGTATTTACTTTTTGCATATTTATCAATTGCTTGAATGTATTAGAATTGCTTAGTATTAATTAGTTGTTCAATATAGCAATTCTTGTGTAGAGACATAATTTAGTTAAGTGCACTAGTGAGCCTAGTAGATTTAGGCTTTATATTGTCAAAACCTATTTATCGCTTCCGCATATATCTTTGATTAGGTTTTGACTTAGGGGTGTATTAGAGCGAATTGATTAGTGAGCGATTGATTTTTATAAACGCCTATTCACCCCCCTCTAGGCGCATCCTCGACGCTACAAGTGGTATCAGAGCCACGGTCACTCTCATTTTAGGCTTAACCGTCTAGAGAGTAAAAAGGATGGCGCCTAGCGGTTTAGTGCACTCTCACGATCCACTCATGCTAAATGAATCAAACTATGCTCAATGGAAATTATTTATGATTGATTATTTTAAATCCATGAGCCCACAAATTTGGTGGATCGTAGATGTCGGCATTTCTTCTCCACTAAATGATATTGCTCCAACTAAAGGAGAGGAGAAATGTCTACATCTAGACGCTCAAGCTACTAACGTTTTATTTAGCGCCAGAGCGTAGAAATATTTAATCTCATATGTAACCTCTCAAGCGCTCATGCAATGTGGACCAAGCTTCAAGATTTATTTGCATCCTCCACAACATCATTTGAGGATTGCAATGAGGAGAAAGTGTCGGTTGAAGATTTTTCAACTTCAACATCAATTGATGAACCGACAACCGTCAACCTCAACCTCCGCCTCAAGCGGCAGCGATTGTTCACTCCCATCAAAAATTCGTTGCTTCATGGCAAAAGGTAAAAATGAGGTAAGTGACGATGACGAAGAGCCCTCTTATGATGATTTAATGGATATGTTAGAGGAGCTCAATAATTATCTTGGGAAGGAGAAAACAAAATATAAGATTTTAAAGTTAGAACATGAGTCACTTCAAAATGATTATAATGTTCTAAAAGAAAATCATGAAAATGTCCTTCTCAAGGAATTCACTAAAGCTAGTGTGGATATAGGAATATCATGTGATTTAATTGATGAAATGCCATGCTTAAATGTTAATTCTAATATTTCATCAAAAATTGATATGTCCACCTCTAGCGATGATTTACCTTGTAGCTCAAGTTCAATTGCTAGTACTTCCTCTATGCATGTTGAGACTAACCTTGTAGAGGAAAACAATGAGCTCAAGGCTCAAGTCATTAAGTTGGAAAATGACTTGAAGAGGTGCGTTAAAGGAAAAGCCCTCCTCGACGAAATCTTGAGCAAGTCAAGGGCGCCTCAAGACAAGCGAGGACTCGGCTACAACTCCAAGAGGGAAAATAGCAAGACGAGGCACAATGTGCGACACACGAAGACTATCAAGTGCTTCGCATGCAACAAGAAGGGCCACCTCACCTCCGTGTGCCCTAATCAAGTGGATGTCAAGCCACAAGCATCAACCATGAGGCAAACCGGCAAGGAGCAAGTCAAATCGGTCAAGAGAGGGCCAAATAGCGTGACATGCTTCAATTGTAGGAAAAGGACACTTCGTAAGGATTGTCCCAAAGGTATAACTCCTAAGCCTATTCGTATTAATGAAAATTATTTGCTTTGGAAGGACAAGAATGGCAATGTGTTTGCCAAGCTTGTCAAGTCCCCTATGCCGACTAGAAATGATATTCATTTGTGTCGGTGTATTCCACCTGACAGGCCCGAGCCTACGGACCGGGTTTTGTTCGATAGGGGGGTGGCTTCGGTAGTTGGCTAACCCTAGCAGAGGGAAACCCCAGCACCTCTCACACTAACGAGCTCTGATGTCTAAATTCAGATGAACACAACGATTTTTTACCCAGGTTCAGGCCCCCATGGAGAAGGGTAACAGCCTTACTTCCTGCTTGAAGTTGGATTGCCTCTCGAAAAGGTCGTTACCAAGTTTGTGGGTGACCAGCTCTTCTGTTCCGTCCCCCTCTTTCTTTCCCCCAAGTGCCCTTATATGCACGGGCTTACATGAGCCAGATTCAGGAGAGCGGTCATCATGCCTATCTTACACGCATTTATTACACTCTTGCACGCTGTCCCGTTCCCTCAGCTCTAATTAATGCGGCGCATGCCGCCGCTCGGTTCTTCCGAATGTGACCTCTCGGTGTGATGTAGGTGAGAGGTGTCGAGAACGGGCCTGTGCGAAATTCCTTGGGACCGACATGCACGGTACAATAGGCTCGCTTCGACACAAGACGGCGGCGAAGAAACTTCAGACAAGCCACCGCATTCCACCCTTTTGCATGGCAATGAATAAACGAGGCGTGTTTCGTCCGCATGCCACGTTGGCTGGGCGCCGGCGGCGAGGCGTGATCGCCCACCGCCGCGCGCACGCCACGTGGACCGCACCGGAGGGCGTGGCGTGCCGCCCGCCGCCGCCAAAGCCGCCACGTTAGTGGGCGCCAAGGCGGCAGGCGTGATCGCCCCTGCTGCCGCGACGCCACGTGGACTAGTATCCAACAGACGGGTGTAAGCACCCACCCGCTTGCTAGACTGCCACGTGGGCCACGCACGCTTTTGTGCGGCGAAGAGGGTACCCTGGTGTATAGTACGCCGACAATTTGCATAGGAAGAGTATTTCTAGAAATGTATTTGCTCAAAATGCTAAATTTCCTAAGAATAAGAAAAATCATGATGATCATATGCTTAGGAAAAATAATAGCAAAACATTTGCTAGAAATGCTAGATCCTCTAAGCCATTTCATAATTTCAATTATCAAATGCTTAGAAGAGATCAAACTAGAAATGGTTTTGCAAAATATCAATACCCTCCTAAGTCCTCTCACTTAAATCCAAATATTTTGCTTAGGAGGAATAATTATCGCAAAACCGTTCCTAGTCGTGTTAGTCAATTCAATAATGTTAAAATTAGGACCATTTGGGTTCCTAAAACTCTTGTGACTAACATTGTCGGACCCAACAAGGATTGGGTACCAAAGACCGCCTAAAAGGAATTTTAGGCAATAAAGAGATGGATTGGACGCTTGCACATCAAGAGGAGAAGGATTACATTTATCTACAAGTGGTGTCAAGCATGAAGATAATCAAGTCCATCATGAGCCAATGCCATCTCGGGTAACAAGTATTTAAATTGATTATTATTTAAACATATAGCCTTGTGTAGGTTATAATGCAATATTAATGAATATCAATTTAGATTACTTGTTATGGCCACTTGCTCTCGCCTCTCATCTATTCTCTTAATTGCAAATCTTGAGCAAGTTTAGAAGTGGCATATTTAGGGGGAGTGTTAATTCATATTCATGTGTATCACATCCCTACATGTGCCCATATTAATATAAGTGTATATATATGTATTTTCAAAATCAACTATTTAGCCAAAAGTCAAAATTTTGTATACTATTACTAATCTTGTGAAAAATTAGTTGCAAAACGTATACAAATGCCTTCAAAATGTTTTCCAATGGTTTTGGCTTTACAAAAACTAATTTCAAAAGAAAATGAGTTTTAACTCCAAAATCTAGTTACTAGTATCTTGATTTTGATTTAAACTTATAATTTTCATAGAATTAAAAGTAAAAGGATTTTGAAAGTATTCCCAAAATAAAAATCCTAGAGTTGGTCATTCTCAACAACTTTCGTGTTCAAAAGATTTTCAAAAGACCAACTCGTCAAAAGATATTTGATTTTGAAACTCGCCGAAAAACTATACTTGACCCATAACGGTCAAATTATTGCACTCAGTGAGTTTCACCATTTGGATCGGATCTTGTGCCATATCTAGATTCAAAATGGGATTTTAGACTCGTACACATAATTCAAATCTCCATATCTTACCCCATGCTTAATTTGAATTCCTTGTGTTGATTTGAATCTGACCTTGATTTCTATTGCCTCTTCATTTGGACTATTTAGGTCAAAAGTCAAAATTCATTTTCAAAAGGCCCAAATTTGTGAAAAGCCTTGTAAAAGTATTCTACTATGTATCTCAAATGTTTTACAAGTTTTCAAAATGAATACTCTATGTTGAAATCGAATTTGGCTCAAAAAAGATTCGATTTGAACCAAAATAGCCTAGATTAGCAATATGTCAAAATGATGGCATTCAAGTTGGATTTCATATCAAATCTTGGCTATAAACAATCTTGATACACCTATCTAAGCCATGAAAATCAAAATTGCATGAAATCCAAATTGAATTGCATTTTGAGGCTTTTCGTGAAAAACAATTTCCTTTTATGCCTCAAAGCGCAAATTGCCATAACTTTCAAAATAAAATTGATTTTGAGAAAATTCTTTTTGCAAAACCTTCTAAATAGTCCAAAGTTTATTTCTGAAAAATTTCAAATCAATTGGACTTCATTTGAATTATTTTTGCTAAAATTTGCAAAAATCTGAAAGTTTCAGGCTGTCAGGAGCGGTAGCACCTCCAGTACCGCGGTAGCACCGGAGTCCGGTACTACCGGCCATATAAGAGCGGTAGCACCGGCCCAGACAGGTCTGCTCTGAATTTTCAGAGTTTTCAAAATTGCTTTTGGGATATCTTTTGATTGGGACTTCCTTTTTCAATAATTCTTTTTTGTAAAAGCTTCTTATGATCCCAAAGCTCATTTTGTGCAAATTTCAAAAATTTCTCGATTTATTTGAAGGGATTTCCAAGTGGTATCAGTAATGAGCATTTCAATTGACTTAAAGAGTGATTTTCACTTGATCTTTTGAAAAGACAAAACTTGTGCAATTCAAATGCAAATAACTCCATGTTTCATTCATTGAACATCTTGGGGAGTTTATTTATTTCAAGTTTTGGGCACTTAATTGCTTCTAAGTGATATCATGTCTTTGTTTTGCTCTGATACTAAATCTTTTTGGATTTCATTGATCTTACTTGAGCTTTTAATACCCGTGAGTATATTGCTCTGAGAATATTGCTCTGATACCCATCGATATTTCGATAATTCTTTCAAGTGGTATCAATCTTTGTGATTTGATCCTAAGTGGTATCAATCGAGCTTTTATTTATTTCATATGCTTACAAGTGGTATCATTGAGTTTCTCATTTCTCCAAGTGGTATCATGGTTATTATTGATCTTCTCTCATGTGATATCATTGATTATGTAAATTTCTTTTTAAGTGGTATCATTGAATTCAATTATTTCCTACAAGTGGTATTTTATTGCCTCTTTGTAGCATTATTGCGATACCCACATTCTTGATTAAGATTTTCCCTCTCAAGCCAAAATTGTAAGTTCAACCGCTTAAGAACTCTCTGTGTGAGATTCTTTGTGTGTTGGAATACATAAAAGAGGAAAATCTCCTGTTGAGCATTGTTCTTCATGCAAATTTCAAAATGCTCATTTCTTTTGGATCTTCAAGCAAGCCCTTGAGATTAATTTTACAAGTGATATCTATTTGCTCAAGTGGTATCTATTTCCTTTGGGTTACTCGTTTGACCCTATTAGGCAAATTTATTGGATTCTTCGAAAGAATCATGTTGAAAAGTTGCAAAGCCTAATAAAATGAGGAGTGATTTATTTGAAACACATTCAAATATTTTTTTTCAAATAAACCGTGTGATACCCTTACTTCGTTTTTCATGCTTATCTTTACAAGTGTTATCTTTGCTAGTGGTATCCACAAACCCAAATATAGTATCTTTTCGAGTTTTCCTTATTTTTAGACCATATTTCAAATAAAAACTTGTTTTACTTCTTGAATGACCCTTCAAGTAGTCTTAATTCATTTCCAAGGTCATAAGTGTTTATTTCAATTCTTGTATGACCTTCATTAGATAAGACCCCTAAAAGCAATTGTTAAATGCCAAAAAGGGGAGAATAATTGAATAACCAAAAAGGAGGAAGAATGTATTTCAAGTTAATCTTTTAGCTTTTCCATTTTTGGTGCATAATGCCAAAAGGGGGAGAATTAGGAAGCTTAATATCATTTGGTTTAAAAAGGGAGCTTAATATGATTAAGGGGGAGAATTAATATGCATATGTGTTCAATTAGCTTAAATTCTCTCAACATGTTAGTTTTAACCCAAATGTGCTCATTAAGCTTGGATTTGTCATTAATCACCAAAAAGGGGGAGATTGTAAGTTCAACCTTCATTAATTATGGTTTTGGTGTTAATGACAAATCTAATCTTGTGTTAATGACAAATCTAATATTAAGATTATCCAATAATGTGATTTTGTTATTAATGACAAATCTTATATTGAGACTAACTTGTTTATTTAGAACATCTTTGATTAGTCTCATCGCATTGAAAAATGGAAAACCTAAGGTATGTTTGCGTATTCATTCCAATATTAGTTGCATACTTTGGAGTCAAGTTAAAATATGAATGTCCCCATTATATTAACCACAAAACGTGCATCATGTTTCACAATCCATATATCACATGGATGCACATACTTAGGGGGAGTTTGTAGTTTAACTTGATAGTTTCTTTGTATTGATCGATTCTTTATTGATACACATAAGGATCAAGACAAAGAAACTAAATCATTGAGTATATATTTGAATTGCCTAGTTATAAGTATACTCATGGTAATATAGGATATACTCCAATATGATTAAAGTAAGTGTCGGGGATTGGGAAATTCCCGTAGACGACCATCGAAGCCCGGCGCCAACCGACTATGCTCTTGCCCGGATGGTGCACGCATAAGGCCGACCTTCGTAGCCAGCTCACGGGCTACCCGCCCCCATCAAATCGTCCCGAGCAAAGCCAAGCTCGGGGCCCGCGACTAAGGCGACATGGCATTAAATGCGCAGCTGCTCGAGATCGTGACGCCGGGATCCATGTTGCCACGGTCACGCCGCCTTGGTTCAAGCGCCACTGTACTCCACGTCGCGTGGTACCGTGTGGCGCGCGGCCCTGACCGCCTACGCCCTCTGACAAGAACGCCCTGTAATAAATGATTCGTCTCCTGTAATTCCCTATAAATACCCCCTCCTACGATGGATTGGGGGCTGGACCTTCGGTACTACGCACACACTTACATATATCGCTTGCTTACGGGAATCCTGAGGATCGTTCAGGGCCTCCCGAGCAAGCGCATTGTAACCCACTTTCACATACTAGTGCAATCCTTTGGGCGAGGGTTATTATCTCCTCGCGAGAGGCGAACGAGATAAAAACGACCCCCTGTGTCTTCCGATTGTCTCGCATACCTTATTTCTTTGCTCGGCGTACTCTCAGACGTGCACCCCTTGCGGAAAAGGGGCCCCAAGTTGATCCCTCATTCAACAAGTAAGCTCGGCGGGGGACCCTATCCCGAATCGTCGACAGTAAGTATGTGCATATTATATCCAAGTCAATCATATTTATGCACATATACATGTGGAGTTTACTCTATAGTTGATGATTTAGAGTAATGATCATTTCCATACAATTTACATATAATGGATCATTACTTTTCATCAACGTGAGTATATGAAAACTTGTGTAGTTGATATATACTCATATCAATTTAAATGATAATTTAAATTGAGTTCATTTGTCTCATTAATCATTAAAGAACACTTCATCATGTGTTGATGGTGTTTTGTGATTAATTAAGGACAAATGAATAGTTCTTAAGTATAATAAAGCATGAGTTGCATTATTGTACTTAAGACACAATTAAATCATTTCTATTGATTTAGGTTGTGCTCAATTGATCTAAAGGCATCCATTATGTGTTAATGGAGTGCAAGAGATAATTGAGACAACCATGCATCTTGGACTAACAAGTTTCTTGAGTTATGTTTGAGTTAGGTCCAAAGATGGATGAGATGATGAGAACGGGACAAGGACGGCATCATGAGTTGATGGGCGTCAAGAGTGGATCCCGAAGAGGAGTCGAGTAGAGATCCCGGGGGAGTATCAAAGTGATGATCATAAAGACCCCAAAGGGGATTGCTTGCGTGCGGCGGCTAAGGTATAATTAGATAGGCTAAGGACTTTGTAGTCTTTGAGTCTAAGGTTTTTATCGCCGTGCTATTAAGAGGGGCCATTCCCTAGCTTGAGCTTCATCATGTGTTGATGATCTCATTCCGCGTTCACTCAAGCTCAACCATTTGGATTTGGTTTTTGCATATGGGTTAACCATTTGGCATGTGTTGCGAATGGGTTAAACTTATGCTTGGTTGTTTTGGTTTTCGCATAATGCTTTGATTTGCATGTGTTGCAAGATGTGATAAGCTAGTGCGTTGGCTTTTGCGTGAAGTTCACTTTTGCATGTGTTGCATTAGTTGAAGCTTCATGTTTTGGTTTCGCAAAACAATCTTTCTAAAACTTGTGTGTTTGTATGGAGCTAGAGGCTTGCATGTGTTGCGAGTAGAGAGCTCATCGGTTGAATTGGTTTTGGTGTTTAGTTGAAGTTTGGTTTTGGTGTTGCATGGAACTAGAGAATTGCATGTGTTGCAATTAGAGAGTTCATGCACCATGATTTGATGTTGCTTGGAGCTAGACTTTTGCATGTGTTGCAAAGAGTAGTGCTCAAGCATGAAATGTGTTTATTGCGTTATTTGCAAGTTCGTTGTGCGAATAAACTGAGGTTTATGAGTCCAGAATCCCGAGAGCATGTGAATGGGGCTTGCAACGGGTGTTGGCAAGTTGACCGGGTCTTGTGTTGACCTTCACATGGCTAGGGAATTAATCTCATAAACTCGAGTTTGATTTGTATCGCTTTTGCAAATAGATTTGGAGTTGGTTGCAAAATGTGTTTTTGCAATTTGGTTTAAATTCTTTGAGCATGAGCTAAGTTGGTGCAAATGTGTTTTGCGTGTGTATGATCATGTGTTGATCATCTAATGGCTCAATGAATGGCATTTGGTTTTTGGAGAAATGATTTTAGTGTGAAAATCATGTTTTCTCTGAAGCTTGGTGCTACGGTGGTGGTAGCCAGTGCTCTGGGTGGTGGTAGCACCGCCCTCTGGCGGTGTGAAATTTCGAGGGGGTGTTCTTGTGCCTCGGGGCGGTGCTACGGCCATGGTGGTCCGATGCTACCGGAGGAGCGGTAGCATCGGCCGAACCCCCGGTGTGAAAATTCCAGAGGGTGTGTTTTTGAGGTTCGCGGTGGTCCGGTGCTACCGGGCTTGAGGCCGGTGCTACCGGCGAGCGGTAGCACCGCTTCTAGTTGGTCGGTGCTACCGGATTTTCTGGTAACGGCTAGTTTTGTAGCCGTTGGCCCGTAGGCCGGTGCTACCGGTTCTAGTAGGGCGGTAGCACCGGGTTTCCTGCGGGTTTGCCCATTTCGACCCCCAACGGCTAGTTTTGGCTTGGAGGCTATAAAAGGAGGCCTTGGGGTGTTGGGGCAGGTTGCTGGAGTTATTGTGAGTGTATGGGAGTTGTGTGCATGTGTTGCCCTCTTCCATTTGATTCTTGAGCTAAGAGTGAGCCCTAATTGCATGTGTTGCAATTAGGAAGTGGTTTGAGAGGCTCTTGTGCATGTGTTGCACTTGAGTGAGGTCCTTGTGCATGTGTTGCACTTGGTGATCACCGAGGAGCGCATTTGTTGTGCCGGTGAATTTCAAGCAAGGAGCGGCTTGTTGCTCTTGGAGGTTGCCGACTCCTAGGCGGCGTGGGCGTCGTCTTGCTGGAGCTCTCAAGGGTGTGAAAGCCCGGCAAGTTTGTGAAGGTTCGGGTTGAGCCTACGGCATAGCGTGAAAAACCACGACTAGTGGAAAGAGGCGGTGCTCGGCGGGAGCCGGTCCAAGTGTGGGCTTGCCTCAACGTGGACTAGGGAGACCGCAAGTCTCCGAACACCACGGAAAAACATCGGTTGTCTCTTGTCTCTTTACATTCAAGTATTTACTTTTTGCATATTTATCAATTGCTTGAATGTATTAGAATTGCTTAGTATTAATTAGTTGTTCAATATAGCAATTCTTGTGTAGAGACATAATTTAGTTAAGTGCACTAGTGAGCCTAGTAGATTTAGGCTTTATATTGTCAAAACCTATTTATCGCTTCGCATATATCTTTGATTAGGTTTTGACTTAGGGGTGTATTAGAGCGAATTGATTAGTGAGCGATTGATTTTATAAACGCCTATTCACCCCTCTCTAGGCGCATCCTCGGCGCTACAAGTGGTATCGAGCCACGGTCACTCTCATTTTAGGCTTAACCGTCTAGAGAGTAAAAGGATGGCGCCTAGCGGTTTAGTGCACTCTCACGATCCACTCATGCTAAATGAATCAAACTATGCTCAATGGAAATTATTTATGATTGATTATTTTAAATCCATGAGCCCACAAATTTGGTGGATCGTAGATGTCGGCATTTCTTCTCCACTAAATGATATTGCTCCAACTAAAGGAGAGGAGAAATGTCTACATCTAGACGCTCAAGCTACTAACGTTTTATTTAGCGTTGTGAGCGTAGAAATATTTAATCTCATATGTAACCTCTCAAGCGCTCATGCAATGTGGACCAAGCTTCAAGATTTATTTGCATCCTCCACAACATCATTTGAGGATTGCAATGAGGAGAAAGTGTCGGTTGAAGATTTTTCAACTTCAACATCAATTGATGAACCGACAACTCCGTCAACCTCAACCTCCGCCTCAAGCGACGACGATTGTTCACTCCCATCAAAAATTCGTTGCTTCATGGCAAAAGGTAAAAATGAGGTAAGTGACGATGACGAAGAGCCCTCTTATGATGATTTAATGGATATGTTAGAGGAGCTCAATAATTATCTTGGGAAGGAGAAAACAAAATATAAGATTTTAAAGTTAGAACATGAGTCACTTCAAAATGATTATAATGTTCTAAAAGAAAATCATGAAAATGTCCTTCTCAAGGAATTCACTAAAGCTAGTGTGGATATAGGAATATCATGTGATTTAATTGATGAAATGCCATGCTTAAATGTTAATTCTAATATTTCATCAAAATTGATATGTCCACCTCTAGCGATGATTTACCTTGTAGCTCAAGTTCAATTGCTAGTACTTCCTCTATGCATGTTGAGACTAACCTTGTAGAGGAAAACAATGAGCTCAAGGCTCAAGTCATTAAGTTGGAAAATGACTTGAAGAGGTGCGTTAAAGGAAAAGCCCTCCTCGACGAAATCTTGAGCAAGCCAAGGCGCCTCAAGACAAGCGAGGACTCGGCTACAACTATAAGAGGGAAAAGCTTTCTAGGCATGACCTCCGATCGCCCATGACGTGACCAGTAGGAAGAGGGACGCCTCGAGGTCGACGGAGCAAGCATCGGGCACCTAATTCCCTTAAGGATAGAACTTTCATGATAGCTCAATGTTGTAGGAGTTCGCGACTCCTCGCCGTCCTCGATGGCTAACCGGACCGTCCGGGCGAGATCTGAGACCACCTTGAAGGGCCCTCCCATCGAGCGGCTTATGTAACCGGCAAGCGTCTGGATTTTGCGAAGACCAGGTCGCCCTTCGCCGATGTTCTCTCGAGACCGGGTGGCGTGGTATCGCTGAGCTTTTGCCGATAATGAGGCGGCGCGCAAAGGCGGCTCGATCCGCACTTCCTCCGGAGGTTAACCTCTTCTCGCCGGAGATCTTCTTGGTCCTCCTCATTGAAAGCGGACGCGCGGAGAGCCGCGGCGGCTCGAGGGGAGAACGGCTTCGGCGCCATACACCAAAAAGAAGGGCGTCTCGCCGGTCGCACGGCTAGGCGTGGTGCGAAGCGACCACAGCACAGCCGGGAGTTCTTCCGTCCATCTTGTACCCCGCTTGTGGAGTTGATCAAACGCCCTTGTCTTGAGGCCCTTTAGTACCAGCGCGTTGGCGCGCTCCGCTTGACCATTGCTCATGGGATGGGCCACCGAAGCGAAACATACCTTGGTGCCCATCTCTTCACAGAATTCCAGAAAAGCCGCGCTGGTGAATTGGGTGCCGTTGTCGGTGATGATGCGATTGGCGACTCCAAAGCGGGTGAAGATCCCGCGCATGAACTTAACAGCGATAGCGGCCGTGATGGCCCGCACCGCCTCGGCCTCGACCCACTTGGTGAACTTGTCGATAGCGACAAAGAGGTGGGTGAAGCCCCCTGTGGCCCTGCGGAACGGACCAGATATCGGCCCCGCATCATGACGGCGGAGAGCGAAATGGTTTGCGAGCTTAGGCGGTCGATGGGTTTGCTGGCGAAGAATCGACAAGCCAGACGTCCTCACCGGCTTCATAAGCATCACGGAGGCGGTAGGCCAATAAAATCCTTGGCGAAACGCCTTGCCGACTAGAGTTCGGCGGACATATGGCTCCCTTTGCGCCTCCATGGATATCGAGAGCGGTGCCCCCTCTTCCCGAGTGATGCACTTCAGTAGAACTCCGTTTCTGCTCTGGCGATATAGGTCCCCACCTACCAGAGTATAGCACTTGGCTTTACGTGCAATCTTCTCAGCTGAGGCATCATCGTCGGGGATCACTTGGTCACGCAGGAAGGCCAGGATAGGGTCCATCCATCGATCTTCCTGCCCAAGGGTGGCGACCACTCGGTGCTCGCCTGGGTACTCATTGGCCGAAGCTTTCCCCGGTCTTTGCCTCGGAAGACCGCCAATCTTCCTCCGGACACAGGGGAGGCGGCACGCTTGCCTTCCTCCTGAATTGGAGGTCGTGGCAGTGCACCGCCTTCCCCACCGAGCCGGAGGTCATGACGACCTTGCCGTCGTCCCCACGGACCGGGGGCGCGACAATGACACCATCATCCCCATCAGAATCGTGGGCTGCGATAGGCGGTCGCGGTAGTCTTTCTTCGAAGACCCGGACCGAACAGAGCCCTTGAGGATGCAAGGGACAAACCGTCTGCAAGGTGATTGTCACGCCGAGGACATGAGTATACCCTAGACCTTCAAAATGGCGCTCCATTCTCCGGACCTCGCCAGTCGCGCGCCATGGTGGGGTCGGAACATTGGAACTCCTTCGTGCTTGATTAATGACCAGCAGGAGTCTCCTTGACTTGAGGCGCTGATGCCCAACGCCGAAGCGATCGCATACCGCCGCAGACCTTCATATTCAAACAATGTTGTTGGTGGCCTTGAATTCGAGGGCGACGACGTCTTTGGAGGGTATCACGGTCGGGAGACCAGACAACCCGACCCTCGCGCCTTCGGCTGAAGGATCCATCAAAGAATAACGCCCAGGGAAGGCACGGGTGCTTCTTCACCAGAGTGGCAGAGTCCACTCGGCATTTAACTCC
Organism: Guadua angustifolia; assembly: GCA_036346375.1. Classification (NCBI taxonomy): domain Eukaryota; kingdom Viridiplantae; phylum Streptophyta; class Magnoliopsida; order Poales; family Poaceae; genus Guadua; species Guadua angustifolia. Next base: position 12,486,327 of record CM070507.1, on the reverse strand, counting down.
GCCAACTTTTGACTCTTGATAGCGGTGCGGGGCACGAATTTGATATTGAATTCCCGGCTCCATCGACCATTTAGCAATGCGCCTTCGCATCACGATTGTGGAGGATTTCCGCAAAGGGTAGGCCGTGACGACGGTGATTTCGCCCTGAAAATAGTGCCGACTTTCGACGCAACCAGACCGCATCTGACATCTTGAGCTTGAGGATACCGTTTACGCTTCATGCAACACCTCATCGATGTAGTAAACCGCTCGGACGCCTTCCTCTCGCGACCAACACTACGCTTACCACCTCGGGGTGGCGGCGATATCTGAAACAAAAGGCTCACCCGTGGGAAACCAAAGACAGGGGAGAGGAGAGGTACCGCTCAGTCTTCAAATGCCTTCGAGCTTCCTCCGTCCATTCAAAATGGTTAGTCTTCTTTAACAACTTGAACAGAGGCGGAGCCGCTCTCCAAGCGGGCAATGAATCGCCCAGGAGGCAGACGACCGGCCGAATCGAACTTGCTTGAGTCGACTTGGCGCTTCATATGCTCGATGGCCACTATCTTGTCGATTGGCCTCGATGCCCCTACCGACACCAGAAACCCAAACAACTTGCCGAAGGGCACACGAACACGCATTTTTCTCGGGTTGAGCTTGAGCAATTCTTAGGAGGTTAGCAAAGGTCTCCTCCGAGTCTGGATCGCTTCTTCACTCTTTTTAATCTTCACGACTAAATCATCAACGTATACTTCTAGATTTCGCCTGCCGGCGTATTCCACTGACAGCCCGGAGGATGCACGGGTTTAGTTCGGAAGGAGGCGTCTTGGTGGCTAAACCTAGAGGGCGAAAACCCTAGGGACTCCTACACGAAGGATTCGGCGTCCATGAGCTGCGGATGACGAAGATTTTACACGAGGCCCCTTTGGCTCGGGTAATAGCCTTACTTCTGCTAGATTGTTTTTGAGAAGGTGTCAAGCTAATACAAAGCTCTTGAGTTATAAGTTCTTTCCTCTCGAATGCCCCTCCCTTTTACCTACTCCCGTTAGCCTGGCCTATATAAGGGCCTCCGGGTGCATGGGAAAAAGGGACTGCATTCGAGAGGAAAGAACTTATAACTCAAGAGCTTTGTATTAGCTTGACACCTTCTCAAAAACAATCTAGCAGAAGTAAGGCTATTACCCAAGCCAAAGGGGCCCGAACTCAGGGATATGTATGTCCACCAAGGCCCTCAAGGCTCACCAAAGCGAACTTGGATCGTGTCGACTAGATAAAGCTGAAGGTTACTTGGGCCAAGCAAAGCGTGAAGAATCAGATAGGCCTTAGTTAAAGAAACCAAGTCGATTAGGCGGGGATGATTGTAATCCAAACCGTCTGAGCTCGGGATAGAAACCCCTACGCCGATCCGAGTAGGACTCAATATTGTAACCGCCTTCTCTATTATATAAAGGGAGGGGCGGGCATCTAAAAACAGAACATCTCATCGGCAATCGATTAGCCACATATAATTCGAGAGCGAGGACTAGGGTATTATCTCCACCGTGAGAGCCCGAACTCAGTATACATCGGGTGTTCTTGTGCTACCATCGAGTTTGGGTCAGTAGCGTAGCCCCTTTTCATTATTATCGGTAATAAACGTCGGCGGTTAGCGCGCCCGGTAGGGGCTGCGCTAGGATCAATCGCGACAAGCTCGATGGCAATCTTGAGAGCACGACCATCTTCGCACCGGCTCGGTATTTCGCTTTGGAAGCTCGGATTTCATCGCCGACAACTTTGGTCATCTCCGTTTGGATTCGGATCGATTCGATCTGAAACCAATTCGAGTTCTCTTAGCGGCCAACCACTCGGATCGTAACCTGCATGGCCATCTGTCCTAGGGCAGTAAGCCAAGGGCCTGATCCTCGTCTCGAGTCAGGACTGGCTAATGACGAGCCCCGAGTGGTCGAATACACAAGGAAACCACTCGGATTCACAAAGGCGGCCAAGACTCGTCTTCTGCACCTCCGATTGAGAAGGAGAGGTAGGAAATTCTTCAAGCTTTCACAAGCATTTTGTGATTGAAGCGGACCTCCGCAAAAGGACGCGGCAAAAACTACGGAGGAAAACCATCATCATCAAGAAAACCCTGCGAGACTCCTCCAGCACAGAGGCCGAAGCGTGAATGAAGAAATCTTGCAGAAAGGTGGGGAACGGTCGGTTTCCATACCCCCAATGAGAACATCGTCGCCTCCAAGACGCTCCTCGACACCTTGGCACCACTACTCGGACCGGATAGCCCGCCGCTCCGATCGTAGCCCAAGTTCCAGGCTATGGTTGCGGCGGTGGCAATTCAGCAGCACCAAGAGGCACCAAGAGAAAAGGCGCCATCCCGTACTCGCCCCATCGCCGCAGCCGAAGCAAGAATATCTGCCCGCAATGACACAAAGGGAGCTTCAACGAGGAGAGGACGCCGACACAAAGATTGGCGGGACCTCCGTGCAGATTTGAACGCCGAAAAAATGATCGCGAAGATGAAGCGCCGCAGCGCAGAGATAACTATGAACGCGTTTGGCATTGGCCACGCATTTAGCGAGAAGACCGTCGAAACCTCCGCTACCACGACGGAGGAGAAGGAGAAGGTCACAGAGCTGTCGCCTCACCGGCGTTCTCCACAAAAGCGAGGCAATGGCCCTATTGAGGGCATCAGGGCTTCACTCCTCGCCTCGCCGAGTGGTTTGGCGAAAGATTCAACCCAAAAGCATCACCAAATTTGACGGGAAAGAGATCCGAAGCTTGGCTCCAAGTCTACTCCCTTGCGATCATGGCACCGGGGAAATCATAATGTGATGGCTAATTATCTCCGGTCATGCTCACCTCTTGGCTCAAGCATGGCTCACGGGGCCCCGTGAATTCCATAGACTCTGGGAGGAACTCTGCGAGCATTTTATCACCAATTTTCAGGGCACTTACGAGCGGCCCGAACACAATGGGACCTATACCGGCCGCCAGAAGAAGAACGAGGCGCTCAGAGAATTCATCCGCGCTTCATGCGAAGAAGAATCTGATCGGACATTTGGAGGCGGTCATCATCGACATTCCGATGGGCGTCAACGACCCGACCGATCAAAAGATGTCTCGAAGCCGCCATCCACCGTAAGGGAGATGTTCGAGTGGCAGATCGGTATCAACGACCTCGGATGCTTTAGCGAGCAGCGGGATGATCACCGCGTCGGAAGGATAAAAAGGATTACGCTGAGTCATCAAGACAGCGTGACAGAAAGAGGAAGCCTGAAGAAATAGTGGCGGCGGTCGAGCAAGACCGACGACGCGTGCCACGGACCGACAATTATGACACGGTGATGGAGGCAATATGTCCCTTTCACCCAAATAGTAAACATGCGGCGAAGGATTGTTTCACTCTGAGGAGGTTTGCCAGAGAGTCCAGAAGGCGACCCGCCAAGGGCGAAGCAAAAGAAGAAAGAAGAAGAAACAAGATCCCCCGAAGATGACGACGGAGAATATCAAAAGGCGGAAGGGAACTCAATTACATCTACGGGGTCGATGGCCTATGAGTCAAAGCGAAGCGAAGCTCACGGAAAGAGGCGTCAACGCCATCGTGCGGTGTACCTCATACCTCAAATGGTCGAGGTCCCCATAACCTTTAGCCGCCCGACCATCCGGACCACATCCGCACCGGAAGATTTCGGCGGTATTGGACCCGATGGTTATAACGTCAAGCTCAAGAAGGTCTTTGGTCGATGGAGGAAGTGGACTCAATGTGCTCTTCTCCAAGACTTTCGGCGAGATGAAGATTCCTCGCCCGAGTTGAAGCGGGGCTCGTCACCCTTCCATGGAGTAATTCCGGAACTTCCTCTGTTCCCTCGGCCAAATCACCTTGCCGGTCACGTTTGGAACCAAGGATAATTTCGGACGGAATACCTTAACCGAGGTAGGTGACTTCGGGCGGCATATCCGCCATGCAGGCGAGCCCGGCTGGCGATTCATGGTCGTGCCACATTATACCTACCTCATCCGAAAATGCGGGACCAAGGGTATAATCTCTGTTCATGGCGATGTCAAGCGGTCGTTAAATCTGCGACAAAGAAAGCTACGAGATGGTGAAGCTCGAGAGATAGAAGATGAGCGAAAGAAGATCCGACAGCGGCGGCGCTTCAAGAAGGCGAAGGAGAGGTACCAACCAAGAAGCGAGGCTAAAACAAGTTTGAAGCGATGAGGGAACCAAGAAGGTAATCCTTGATCCATCCAACTCCAACGAGCGGCTTTGATTGGGGAGTCTCTCCGCCAAATAGGAGGACGCGCTCGTCACCTTCCTTCGGCTAAGGACATCTTGGCGTGGAAACCATCCGACATGCCGGTGTTCCCAGGAGGTGATCGAGCACTCCTTGAACGTGGGCGAAAAGGCCAAACCCATCAAACAATGACTCAGAAGGTTCGCTCAAGGCAGAAAGAGGCCATCAAGGAGGAAATCACGAATTTGTTAGCGGCAGCTTTATAAAAAAGTATACCATCCGGATTGGTGGCGAACCCGGTGCTTGTTCGCAAAAGAGTAAAAATGGCGATGTGCGTTGATTATACCGATCTCAACAAGGCTGCCCCGAAAGATCCTTCGGGTTGCCTCGTATTGACCGGTGGTAGATTCCACGGCGGTGCGAACTCCTCGGCTTTCTAGATGCCTACTCGGGATATCACGGATCGAGGCTAAAAGAAGAAGATTGCATCAAGACCTCATTCATCACTCCATTGAAGCCTTTTGCTACATCACAATGCCATTCGGCGAAGAACAATGGCGCGACTTACCAGCGCAATATCTGGCGGTGTTTTCATTCTCGGATCGGGCGCAATGTGGAAGCATCGTTGATAGCGTTGTCGTCAAATCTCGAGCAAAGGAAGACCTAATATCGACTTAGCGAAACCTTTGAAAGCCTAAGGGCCTACAAAATGAAGCTCAACCCGAAAAATCGTCTTGAGTCCGTTAGGAAATTACTCGGGTTCATTGTCTCACAAATGAGGCATCGAGGCAAACCCAGAGAAAATCAAAACAATCACGAAGATGAAGCCTCCACCAATCGAAAAGGCGTCCAAAAGCTCCTTTGGATGCATGGTGGCACTCGGCAGATTCATCTCCGGCGGGGTCATGAGGATGCCTTTTTCAAACTTCTCAAGAAGCAAGGTAATTTTCAATGGACCCTTTGAAGCCAAAGAAGCCTTGAAGAATTGAAGGCGTTCTGTCATCTCCACCGTCTTTGGTTCCCCAATATCGGAAGAATCCCTTTTGCTCTACATCGCGCAACAACTCATGTAGTCGGTCGCGGCAATTGTAGTAAGCGGAAGGAAGAAGGGCACCTCGAGAAAATCTGAGACTGTCTACTTCGTCCGAGGTATTGGGAGAGTCCAAGGAGGCCCTTTGGGAGGATCGCAAAATGGGCGTCGAGCTTGGAGCCTTGAAGTATCCTTGAGCCACAGACGGCGATAAAATCTCAAGCACTTGCCGATTTCACGCCGAATGGATAGAGCTGCAATCACCAACAAGCGTTGAAGAATGGAATATTGGACAATGTACTTGACGGATCTCTCATGCTCGATGGCGCAGAGCAGGCGTGGTCCTCATCTCTCCAACGGTGGCGCCTAAAATCGTCTTGCGATTCACTTCCCGGCATCTAACAACGCGGCTGAGTCGAAGCACTCATCCACGGACTTCGCATCGCGATATCTCTCAGGTATTCGCGCTAACAATTGGCGACTCCATCTTTGGTGATCAATCAAGTACAAAAGATTGGTCATGTGTCGAGGACATCATGACGACATCTTGCCAGAGGTGCGGAAGCTTGAAGACAAGTTTGTGGTGGAGCTCATTCATGTGCTCGCCGTGACAACGAAGAAGCAGATGAATTGGCAAAATTGGGCTCCACTCGGGCCATCGACCGTAGGGGTTTTTGTTGAGGAAATCTACAAACCCTCGGTAAGCCAAAAGCAGGAGCAGAACAAGTCAGAAGAGAGATCTAACGAAGAGGAGGTCCTAGTCATCGGCCTGGTGGGCGGCTCCTTTTCTCAATTACCTATTGAAAGATGAACTTCCAGAAGACCGAACAGGAGCAGAGCGCATCTCGCGGCGCAGCAAGAGTTACGTGGTGGTAGGAGAAGTGTTATTTCGAAAAAGTGTCTCTGGAGTTCTAAGGCGATGCATATCAGCAGAAGAAGGAAAGCAATTACTCGTGGAAATCCACTCGAATTTGTGGGCATCACGCACGCGTCAAGCACATTGGTGGGCAAGCGTGTCGACAAGGTTTCTTCGCCGATCGCCGTGACCGACGCAGAAGACATCGTTCGAACTTGTGAAATTTGCCGGTTTTCGCTCGCCAAATACGTACCTACTCGAAGCTGCAAACAATTCCAATCACTTGGCCATTTGCAGTCTGGGGGCTCGACATGGTCGGCCCATTGAAGAAGGCTCAAGGCGGCTTCACCCACCTCTTTGTTGCCGTGGATAAATTAACTAAGTGGATAGAAGCAAAACCGGTGGCTACAATCACAATGCCAAGGCCAAAGAATTCTTCAAGAAATCGTGGTAAGATTTGGCGTATCAAAGCAGGATTATCACGGACAATGGACCCAGCCCGAGGAGAAGACTTTCAAGGCTGGTGCGATGAGCTCGGTATCAAAATTTGCTTCGCCTCGTGGCTCATCCGAAAAGCAGCGGTCGGTGGAAAGGGCAAGCGGCATGGTCTTTGCAAGGCCTAAAGGCACGAATCTTTGACCGTCTCAAGCCATCGCCACCCGATGGGTGAAAGAACTATCGTCGATACTGGGAAGTGAGAACCACCCCAGCCAGATCCACCGGCGATCACCCTTCTTTACGGTCTCGGCTCGGGCGGTCCTACCTCTGAAATTGACCTTGGATCCCTGTCCGGAGCTTCAAGGAGGACGAGTCAAGAAAGCGAGGATGGGAGATATTGAATGATTGGAAGAGGCAAGAGAGATCGCCGTGGTCGATCGGCAGATACCTTTAGGCCCTCATGCCGATATCACGACAAACGTCCAAATCGAGCATTCTCCAAGGGCGATTTGGTTCTGATAAAGAGTCAGAAACACGAGCACAAGTTATCTCCAATTTGGGAAGGCCCTACATCGTTGGCGAGGTGACACGACCGAGGGCCTCTGAGGCTTAAGCGAGAAGACGGCGCTACCATTAGCAACTCATGGAATATAGAGCGACTCGTCGCTTTTATTCTTGAAAAAGTTCAATAGGATGTCCAAAATTGACTTGCTACTCAATTGTTCCTCAATTAAGCAGTAAGTCGGGGGCTACACCTAATAGTGTTGCGCATGCGCAACTCTAATCAAGAGGATGTTTGTTCAAAGCAGTACCATGTATCAGAATTCTTTATTCAATTGACTTGCTACTCAATTGTTTCTCAATTAGCAGTAAGTCGGGGCTACACCTAATAGTGTTGCACATGTGCAACCCCGCATGCAAACCAGTTCCTATTTTTCAGCAATCACGACTAAAATCCGAGTGCTCTAAACCGCCGAATACGATGCTCCCAGGGCGAAAAAAGTCTAGTCGCCTAAAAAGCACGCTTGAGGAAAAACTTCGCGTTGTTCGGGGCTCGCTAATCGGACAAGGAGATCAAGCACAAAGGAAAAATCACTCGACAAGGTCGTAGAGATCTAAATAAGGAAAAAGCGAGAATGAGCTGCGGTTAAAATAATATTACAAGAAGACCATCATTGTTCACGACTTGACATCTTTCACCAAATATACACACAAAGCAAAAGTACTCTGCAAAAGTCCAAAATGAGGTCCGCACTTCTCGCTTCTCTTCACGCCTCGGCGCACGCTTGCGGCTTCAATGAGGCGTCCTTGGCCTTAACAAGCCTAGGGGCGACCTCGATCAAAGCATCAACAGCGGTGGTATCCTGGGCGACGGCCTCCCGCTCCGCCGCTTCCGCCATGGCAAGATCAAATTCCGCCCAGAACTCGGCATTATCGTCTTTGGGCTCCGCAGGGGCATCGTCCCCAAAATTGAAGATGAGGTTCGCAATCCATGGCGCGACCGGCGGGCCTGGCGACTCGGGAGAAAGAGGCAAGGGAGAGAGATCCTCGGAGGAAGAAGAAGAGAAGAACCTGCGAAAGAAGAGTGATCCAGCGTCAGATACAATTTGGCAGGCACAAGAAGATGAAAAAATCAAGGAGACGAACGGGCGAGCACTTCAAAGAAACCCCCTTTGAAGGAAGGCGGATAGGACGGATGAAGATGGTAGTCTTGTTGCAAAATGCAAAAACCAAGGTCGAACTCGCTCTTATGCGAGGCAACGCGCTGTCCTCGAGAGAGACTCAACGCCGCTCAAAAGCAGCGCATGTCACCGAGGCGGAAAAGCGGTCCATACGGGCGTCTTTGTTACACATATCTCGAGGAGGCTCAGAAGCGTAAAGCAATTTGGGCGGCCGCCCAGAGGAGCAAAAGGTTTAACGGGCCCAAGCTCAGCGGACGTGCTAAAACAAGGATTAAATATTTAGCAAAGAAAATTCAAGTCCGGAGACAATTCTTTTCAACATCGGAACAAAAACCCAAATTCAAACACAGGAGCAAGTTTGGTACAAGCGAGGGATTACAGGACCCAGATCTAAGTTTTTCACCAAAACAGAAGCGGTATTCTTGACTTCGTCCATGAGGGCAAGCGCCTGATCATCATCAACAGTGCGGGCAAAACCCTCTTGGACAGCTTTTAGCTCCACTCGTGGATCTGAGACTTAGTGATCGCCAACACCGGGCTGGCACTCGTAATTGCAACGTCCTCCAAGTGCGCGGCAATCTTTGTGGAGGCTCCCTCTAACCTTTGAATTGTGATGCTAACGTCATGAGGGACATTGCTGGTGCCGGCTTCATCAGGACTTAAGACCAATAACACCTTCTCGCGCTTCGCTTGGAGGCGTCGGTCTGCGTTTGGCACATTGGATTTTTCATTAAGTACCCAGTCTTGGGCTGCGAGTTGACTCGGTGCCTTTGCATTATACCGATCGGTGAGTTCGGTCTAACAAAAGATGGCGAAAAAGATCAAAATGAGGCGAACGCCAAGATAGGTCTCACAGAGATTAACAAAAGCGATAATTTGAAGAATGGAGTTAGGGTTAAGATGAGTTAACTCGATTCCATAAAACTCGAACGCCGCCAAGAAAGGGGATGGGAAGGCCAAGCCCGCGCTTAAAAATGATTCAAAGGCGACCACCTCTTGAAAGACGAGGAGTAGGGCGAGAATTCACTGCAGGGCGGCGGCAAGCATCACCAAAGGTGGAAAAACACCAATGCCGACCAAATCCTCAATCGCCCCTCGTCGTCACGAAGTAGCCCAATCTTTGGGCGAGGCGGATGGGGAGCGAGCTGCTATGGGAGAAGAAGGCGACATTCTTGAATAAAGAATCCTCGCGATCGTAGCGAAAACTAGGGTAACGAGAAAAGTTAACCCTAGTAGCGAGGTCATGAAGGAGAAGAAGTTGGAGAACAAAGGGGCAAGTAGCAACGGTATAAAGCCACTCTATTTGCTCCGTATTGATAAGGAAGCGGCGCCGATTCTCGCCCCGAGCGGGAAATTGCATCACCCTTCCCAAAACCCTGAAACCGCCCTAGGGAGCATTTAGAAGGGTGGCAAGCACGCTGACGACGACGAATCGCCGATAGCCCAAAAGAATCAAGTTAACAAGTGGTATGCCCCAAGATGGGCCCAAAGCGTAAATCCGTAATGCACGGAATAGATGGGTACCACCCCAGAAGCAACATCCTCTTATGGTATGCCTTATGTCAGGCCAAAAGCTGATAGCGTTTACAGAACGAAATCAGGTGCCGTAAAGATGATTTTTGAAACATACAAGAAATCGGTCTACCGTAATCCGGGACAAAGAGACTCAAAACAAAAAGAAATTGGCGAGTTCTTCGTGACCTCTTTTGCCCAACGACAAGCACTCGGCTAAAAGCACTCGGGAAGGCTTAACAAGCTGGAAGGCATTCGATCATGAAGCACTCGGGGGCTACTGTGGGATATGTATGTCCCGGGGCCAAGCAGATCCTCCAAGGCTCGGCCAGGCGAACTTGGATCGTGTCGACTAGATAAAAGCGAAGGTTACTTGGGCCAAGCAAAGCGTGAAGAATCGAGATAGGCCTTAGTTAAAGAAACCAAGTCGTATTAGGGGGGGATGATTGTAATCCAAACCGTCTGAGCTCGGGATAGAAACCCCTACTCCGATCCGAGTAGGACTCAATATTGTAACCGCCCTTCTCTATTATATAAAGGGAGGGACGGGCATCTAAAGAACAAAACATCTCATCGGCAATCAGCTAGCCACATATAATTCGAGCACAGGACTAGGGTATTATCTCCACCATGAGAGCGAACACAGATACATCGGTGTTCTTGTGCTACCATCGAGTTTGGGTCAGTAGCGTAGCCCCCTTTTCATTATTATCGGTAACAAATGTCTATGAAACAGGTAAAATCTTCGTGTCATCCGCGATTCGTGGGCGCTTGAGAATCCTTCAGCGTAAAGAGTCCCTAGGGTTTTCGCCCTCTAGGTTTAGCCACCCAAGACACCCTCCTTCGAACTAAACCGGTGCATCCTCAAGGACTGTCGTCAGTGGAATCGCCGACGAGAAGTTTGGCCTTCTATTCTAGAAACTGAAATTTCCTCTTCCTCTTGAGTTCCTGCCTCTTCCTCTTGATGCTTGATTTGCAGAGTGTGTGGGCAAATGGAGTGTATTTCTGTTATGTGCTATGCACATCTCAAAATTCAATAAGTGTGCATAAACATCATTCAGTGACAAACTGTCTACTCTAGTGGTAATAGATGTCATTATTGGATCAAAATCAAAGTCAAGGCCAGTTAACAAATAACTGATTATTTCATCATACTCCAAAGGTTTCCCTATGGCAGCTAAGGTGTCCACAAGATTTTTCACCTTGTTAAAGTAATATGCAATGGTCAGATCCTTTTTCTATATAGTGGAAAGCTGCAAACGAATTTGCATCATACGAGCCTTTGATCTAGAGGAGAACATACTTTCTAAGGTTTGCCAGGCCTCATATGAAGTTCAGCAATTCAAAACTTATGCTGAAACATCTTCAAAATAGGACGAGAGGAGCTCTTAATACCAATTGATTCTGTTGCAGCCACATAGGGTAAGTTGGGTTCTAAACTTGAGTGGTGGCACCTACTTCTGAAGTCCGAGGCTGCGAAGGTAAGGTAGGAATTGGGCCTTCCATAGCAAGTAGTTATCACATGTAAGCTTCACGTTTACTATAGCGACCCCCATTTTCACATAAACACAAAAATGAAAATCTCATGTGCATTCAGTACTAGTCCCATGATCAGTAGCTAATACGCACATTTACAACAATTGAAATCACAACCATACATCATTTTATTAAAGCAGAAACTAATTATACAATGTATTTTACAATTCAGAGTATATAATCATAGCACAGGAGAAGTAAAGTCTTGTAGTGTATCCATCCAACCCTCATGCAACTGACAAGTTATAAATCCCTAGAAAGATCACTTTACTTGTAATTTCCGTAACCTACGACGAAAAGATATTCTTCGAAGCTTCGTTGTCTTATGTGCCTAAAATATTAGATTAAGCAAGGTAGAGTACTTTTGTACTCCGCAAGATTTAAGATGGTATTTACAAATGCAGAAATGCAGGCAATATCAAAAGAAGCTTCTAAAGTTAAATTGCATAAAGCAACATTTAATTTGTAAGACAAGTTGTAATTTAGAAACGAAATTTGTAAAAGCAACTTTGATTGATAAAAAATAAGTAAAGCAGAAATCATACTTACTGTCCTCCATGACGTGAGCGTCGAGATGTCCAATTTCCTGCCAACTCGTGGCATAACCACAATCTTTGCCAAACAAGACTCATCTGGTGAAAATCATCCCATTTTAAAAATAATAAAACAACTAGCTATATGATGACGTTACCAAGTGCCTTTGATCGTAGGCGCGGCTAATTAATTAGATTTACACTCTGCAAAGGTGTACAACTTTACCCACAAGAAATGATCAGTCCATCCCTGTAATAAGATCAAGAACATAGACAGTCCATCCCTGTAATAAGGGTTTCTTCCCATAACAAGACATACACCGTTGTACCGACATGCATTTACCCACACCAATGTGGAAACCCCTTACAAGCAAACCTAGAATGGAGTACTTGTGCTATCTCCCGCCTACCAATATATAAAGCTAGATCTAAATAACTTAATAGGTTAAGATTGCCCCATACCAGCACTCATGGTTGCACGCTTTTTTTTTGCTTGTAAACAACCCATAGCTTGGTCCTTAATCCGACACGGGCAATAATCTTCCCCTACAGTACGTACAAGTCCACACCTTACACACCCGGCTATTGCCAATAATTGCCCGCATCAAAACCATAGTTTTATTTTGAGTTTTTAGCCAAAATACCAACAACCGACATCATATCATATCCAACATTTTCAGATTCTCAAGAGACAGTTTAATTCAATTATCCCAACTTCTACTGCTAAGCATGGATAATATTCATATATACCCAGGTTGACATTATGTATTGTCTAACTCTTTTCTGTGGTTATCAAGATTCACATGGCCATACTTATCAGGGATGTTCCATGAACAACGGGCATATCTACTAGTATCACAAAATAGCGAATTTACAGAAAATAAGCATATGCATGAAACTATTTGATAAACAAAATGAAAATTAATACTAGGATTAATATGATCAAAGGGGTGATTATCTTGCTTAATTGTCGTTTACGATATTTGTCGGTGTTTCGTACAACCGGCAAATGTATTTGTAAGTCAAGGGGCAGCGCGCTCCCACTCCTTGATGGTTGACTCAGGGAGCCCGATATTTATACTGGTTCGGGCGGAACGTCCCTACTTCCAGTTCGTGGCGGTGGCTGTATATTGCTCTGGGTGCGGCAGACCACGCCATGTTACAAGCGAGGGTCCGGGACAGGCCCCGAACGCTCGTCCGAGTGGAAACGGGCTTGGGAGCTTCGGAGCTTTCAAGCACCGATCGAGTTAGGTGAAAAGGAAAAGAAAAAAGGGCGCCTTTACCCAAAACCCCGCCTCCTTATATAGGCGGAGGGGTCAGTTACTGAGACTTCGAGGAAAAAAGCGGTTGGGGCATGGCATGCCCTAGAGTTCCGGTCTTCGGTCTTTGAGGACTGACAAGTTCACGTTTATCTCTTGATAGGTTGGCAGGCTTAGCCAGCGGCACCCTGTCAGTAGCCTTAGCTAGCGGCGCTCCATTGGGAAGGCGCGACCGCCTCGCATGCACTGTCGAAGTAGACGTTGTGTGGGTGGCGCCTCTGGTGTTGCCTCGGGAAGGATTGCCTATCCCTGCACAACCATCTTATTCAGACGGCAAGTGTCCAACTTCGAGGTTGATCGATGACGTAGTAGGAGTCACTGAGATGGAGCTTGCCGGGACCCCGACTAGCGGCTAGGTCAGGGGCTGTGAGTATATCCGACCTGCGGCCCGGTCGGTGCTTATGAATCCCGACCGAGGCCGGTCTGAGGTCGTGAGCGCCCGCCCGAGGCGGTCGAGCGCTCTCGGAGGTCGCGGTGGGGGCTGAGGGTCCTTCATGACCCGACTGAGGTCTTCTGATCGGAGCTGGGCCTGAGAAGTTCCATTTAGCGCTCTGGCCGATATTTTAGGGATAACCCCATCCGTGAGGAACGGGACTTTGGTAATATCCTCTCCAGTATTCTGTGCCACTGCCGATCTTTGTCGGGATGTCCATATGGCTGAGAGGAATACGATCTTGAGATAGATGTATACTTCGCTGTGGGGTACCCCTGGTATGAGTATTCGTCAGTAGCCCCCGGGGCCATCCTGAAAAGTAGGCGTTCCTGGATGGACCCTTCTTTTCGTCGGGCATGGTCTTCTCAGCAGCACGGCGCCGCTTAACGAAGCAGCGGGTCTCCTCGCGGATGGTCGTTTTGCTCGGTCGAGTCCGACCAACTTGGTCGGCTGTGTCCCGGTGAGTCTTGTGGCCTTCCGGTGTAGCCCCGAGCCCCGAAAGGTCGGAGAGCTGGTCGGGGTTATCTAACAAAACAAGCCCAACCGACTTGGTCGGCCGGTCCGATGCCTTCGCGAGAGGTCACGGTTCCCGAGTGCTTTCGTTTTCGTCGTAGCTAAACGCGCCATGGTCGGCAGGAGGTCTAGATGCCTTCGCGAGAGGTTCGGTTCCCGAGTGCTCGCTTTTACGTCTTAGCTAAACGCGCCGTGGTCGGCAGGGAGGTCCAGATGCCTTCGCGAGAGGTTCTGGTTCCCGAGTGCTGGTTTTACGTCGTAGCTAGACGCGTTAGTCGTGCTGGTTTAACGCCGCAGCTAGGCGAGTTAGTCGTGCTGGTTTAACGCCGCAGCTAGGCGAGTTAGTCGTGCTGGTTTAACGCCGCAGCTAGGCGAGGGGCATCCATCCCGCGTCCTCATCGGGTGAGGCTATCTGCGGGAGGAGAGGCCGCTATCGGTCCCACGTGTATGCCCCGTCCGCAGGTGTGGGACCTGGAGGGGGTGAGCAAGCGCGTGTTTGCCATACGTCGGCGAACACCGTGCTCGTGGAGCTACAAACGGGTTATCCGAGTGGGCCACGGAGATCAGCGATATCCGAGCGACGATCCTGCGTCTGTATCCGACTACTGGGGCGACCCATAAAAACCTTTCTTTACTCAATCCGTGTCGGACCCGAACGTTCAGAATCGGCGCGGTGGCCGCTGCCCTTCGAAACTCCACGGAGAGTTTGAAGTATGGTCTCGGACACGAGTTAAGGCGATTGGGTCGCCCGCCAACCCAATCAAGACCCACCGAGGGTTCGCCTTGAACTCGCACCTCGCTCGATTCGCTTTCTTTGGGCGATTAGGGATCCACTTGGTGGATTCGCCTTTAGCGCCCATGACAGTCTTAGTGCGGGGCATTCGAGCCTCTCGCCACCTCGAGGCCGCCTGGCCGGTGGGCTTTTTCATACTGCCCGGCTTAGTTTGAGCGGCCGGAGGCGAGGTCGAAGTCGTCGCAGGAAAAGATCGGGAATCGGTATATCTTACCGGCGGTGCAGCACGACGCTCTGGTAAGACCTCCGGCACTTCGATCGAGGCGATGCTCGCTCGGTTGGCGTCCGCTTGGTCGATGCTGTCTTGGATGGTTGTTGACATTTGCCTGGCATGCTTTTTTGCCGGCGACTCGGCCTGCGGGGCTGCGGAAGAGCTCTTGTGACGCCGTAGAGGTGCGAAGGTTGGCGGTGAAGGAGCGCGATGCGGCGGCCGCGTTGCTGGAAATGGCCATGTCGCCGGAGGATCTAGCAGAGTTGGGGCTGCCCAGGCGCTCGGTGGGCGAGAGGATCGGTCTCGAAGTTTCTTCGGTGCTTCTCTTTGCCCTCTCTTGCCTGACCAGCCCTTGCGTCGCGACGAGTGTTTTTTCGCCGGAAGCGGAAAAAAGACAAATGTTTCGCTTTTAGTCATGTGAAAAACTTCGCCGTGTAATAAATCGAAGTTCGTTTTATGTTTTGGCCAGTCGGGCCATCCTATAGGTCCGGCTTTATTTTTCACACTTCCCAGAGGTGACGAACAATCGATGACCATAACTTTGAAAACCGCAGGGGTTGTACAAGCGTGGGTCAGCACGTCAACCTCTTCGGGGAATACATGAAAGGATAGGGAACTAAGGGGCGAGAAATTCGCGTGCACTCGGCGCGGAGGAGGAGTGTTCCCGACCGACTATTGATCGTACCGCACGGGCTTTCCCTTCTGCCGCAAGACACTACTTCACAACCGTAGCCGCTGGGGCGTAGGCCGTAGTACTTGGGTCGAGAAGGTTACCGCTAGGGAGACCCGTATAGCCGACTGGGTCACCGACCCGTGTGAGTGTAGGAACTTGCAGTCCCGAGCGGTGCGTGAGGGCCAAACTGTGGTCGTCACGCAGCGCCGGAACTCGGAGGAACGAAGGGCTTAACGCGGGAAGGAACAAGTTGGAAGTGTAAAGTTTGCCTTAACCTTATTGTTCCACGCGCTGGAGACGTCGTGGTGGTTAGGTCCGAAGCAGCACCCTGCCGTCCCATCCCATTTCGACGCGCGGCAGGAGGGATGGAAAGGGGCGCGTCGCGTCGCGCTGGGCGCAGAGTTAATGTGCTCGCGGCTCTCTGCCCGACATGGCGCGCGCTTCGGCCGCCCCGCCTCGCCTCTATAAAGGCTGCACGGAGCGCCCGAGGGTGGTCACCACTTGTCATTTTTACCACTTCTTCGTCCCCCTGCGCCTTGTATCAACGCGAGAAGGAAAGGCTGTCGCATCTCGGACGGTAGATGGCGGACAGCGGCGACGTCCGGAGAGCTGGGAAGCGGGAGGCGACCGTGGGCCCGCGGGCCTCCAATGCCAAGAGGCTTGCACCGACGCCGCCTTTGCACGCCGCCATGGCGAGGGATGGTCGTCTTGCCCCGTCGGCCTTCCGCATTAGGATCCCCCTCCGAGGGTAAGTCCTCTTTGCCAGGCCTCGGGATGGCTTCGATTTTGCTTTGCTGACGTCGGGCCGCTTCCTCTTTTTCTTAGCGCTTCCGGCCTGCGCCAGCAGCAGCCATCCGCGGCCACCGCGACGAGGGAGGCGGGTGCGGGCGGCGCGGCTTCCGATGCTCCTTCGACCGCTCGGGTCACTCCCCATTGACGGTGGTCGAGCAGCGGATCTGTCCGTGATTAGCGTGGCCGAGGCCTCCTTGACGCCCACGTTGCGAGGGCCGCTTCCCACGTGGCGGAGGCGGCGCAGCAGCGGGCCTTTGCCCAGGCCGCCCGGGAGGAGCTCGCCAAGACACGCGAGGAAGCGCAGTCGCAGCGGGCTCGGGCCGAGGTCGCCGAGGCGGAGCTGGCCAGACTACGCGAAGAGCGCTGGACTTCACGCGAGGCCCGTCTGTCCATGCTTCGCCCGGCCTTCAGGAGCATGGGGAGGAGCCTGGAGCCGCTTCGGTGAGGTGAATGAACTGGCCGACCGCACTTATCGGGTATGCCTCGCCTTACCAGCGCATCGATGCCTTGGCCGACCTGCTCCGCGCCTTGCGCGAGCGCTCCGTTCGCGAGGGGCGGGAAGTCGCTGTTGACGTGGCGGAGCATGTGTTGGCTCGCTACGCCCGGTAGTGGCGCTTCTTCGACCCGATGGCGGCCGTCACCGGATCGGCGAGACGCGAGCCCGATTCGGGCGAGAGTGCGGCGGCAGAGAAGGTGGTGGCGCTAAGCGACGTCGTCGTGAGCAGCGACGGCTCGGATGGCGATGACGCCTCTGGCTAAGGAACCTCCCAGCGCCTCCGCTTTTCTTTTGTTTTCATATGGTGTGATGTATTTTGGACATTTTACTTAGCATCTTGCATCTTTCCTTCACGATTTGCGCCCGCTGGATGACCGTAGCCCTTAGGAACCGCAGGGGTGGCTCGAGCGTAGGCCCCAGCGCTAATCCTTCGAGGGAAAAATGCAAAGACAGCAACGGACATCGCGGGATGCGCGGCGCGTTCACTGAACGACCAAGGGCCATCACGAAGGTACCTTCTCTCCCACAAAGCACTACTGCCATGGCGTGAGCCGCAGGCGTGGGCCGTAGTACTACGGGTCGACGGGATTCCACTTGAGAGGTCCAAATGGTCGGTCGGGGCACAGGCTTAGGTGGGCATACGTGCGTGCTGCCCCCGAGCGGCGCATAGCGACCGTAGGTCCCCATCGACCCAGAGTACTACGGCCTACGCCCAAGCGGCTACGGTTGCGAAGTAGTGCTTTGTGGGAGAAGTAGGGCGGGTCGTCATGCGGCGCTTTGGACTCGGAGGGTTTCAGAAAGATGCGGGAACAATGGAAAAGCTCTTGGGGATAGAGTTGCCTTAACTTTTCCATATTCCACGCGCCGAATATGGTGTCACCATCGGGATCTTCGAGTCGGACGGTGCCGGGCCGGGGGACCTCCGGAGCGGTGAAGGGCTCTCCCAACGGGGATCCTTGGCGCGGCATGGTGGCCGCGGACACCCCCGCGGACGATGAGCGAGGGCCGCCTTCTTTGGTCCGCTTCGAGTGCACTCCCGAAGATCCGGTCGGCCAGCGTCAAAACGCGCCGCATGACGGAGAGGCCATCAAGGAGATGGTAGAGTGCGGAGATGAAGACAATGACGCGCGAGCCCCTACCTGGCGCGCCAACTGTCGGTGTTTCGTACAACCGGCAAATGTATTTGTATGTCAAGGGGCAGCGCGCTCCCACTCCTTGATGGTTGACTCAGGGAGCCTGAGATTTATACTGGTTCGGGCGGAACGTCCCTACTTCCAGTTCGTGGCGGTGGCTGTATATTGCTCTGGGTGCGGCGGACCACGCCATGTTACAAGCGAGGGTCCGGGATAGGCCCCGAACGCTCGTCCGAGTGGAAACGGGCTTGGGAGCTTCGGAGCTTTCAAGCACCGTCGAGAAGGTGAAAAGGAAAAAAAGAAGGGCGCCTTTCCAAAACCCCCCCTCCTTATATAGGCGGAGGGTCAGTTATATAGACTTCGAGGAAAAAAGCGGTTGGGGCATGGCATGCCCTAGAGTTCCGGTCTTCGGTCTTTGAGGACAGATGAGTTCCGTTTATCTCTTGATAGGTTGGCAGGCTTAGCTAGCGACGCCCTGTCGGTAGCCTTAGCTAGCGGCGATCCATTGGGAAGGCGCGACCGCCTCGATCGCTGTCGAAGTAGACGTTGTGTGGGCGGCGCCTCTGGTGTTGCCTCGGGAAGGATTGCCTATCCCTGCACGGCCATCTTATTCAGACGGCAAGTGTCCAACTTCAAGGTTGATCGATGACGTGGCAGGAGTCGCTAAGATGGAGCTTGCCGGGACCCCGACTAGCGGCTGGGTCAGGGGCTGTGAGTATATCCGCCTGCGGCCCGGTCGGTGCTTGCGGAATCCCCCGACCTGAGGCCAGGTCGGAGGCCACGGGGCGTCCGGCCCGAGGCCAGGTCGGAGCGCTCTCGGAGGTCGCGGTGGGGGCTGAGGGTCCTTCGTGACCCGACTGAGGCCTTCTGATCGAAGCTGGGCCTGAGAAGTTCCATTTAGCGCTCTTGCCGATATTTTAGGGATAACCCCATCCGTGAGGAACGGGACTTTGGTAATATCCTCTCCAGCATTCTGTGCCGCTGCCAATCTTTGTCGGGATGTCCATATGGCTGAGAGGAATACGATCTTGAGATAGATGTATACTTCGCTGTGGCGTACCCCTGGTATGAGTATTCGTCAATATTTACGATGAAGTCGCAGTCGTGGTTGACGATGTCGACGACGGAATAAATGATGTCAGGTTCTACACGTCGTTCAATAAAAATATAGCGAATAATAAACTTCAATGAAGGCAAAAAGAAGGCAGACAGAAAACCAAATGAAGACTCAGCTCAGAAAATAGGAATAGCTTAAAAGTTTGAGTTGCATGATTCCAAGTTCTCATGTTTTAAATAATTAAACATTCATACTGTTATTAGCTTTCAAGTTGAGCGATGCACGATTCACTTTATTGATTATCTATTCTTATTTTACGAATTCAAGAAGCTAAAATTATGAACTTTTGTATTTATAATTTTGAATTCAAAATGCAAAATTATTTAGATTAATATAATTAGAACATTAGCCACGTTTCAATATGATATGAATGAATAGCACTCAATCCTTAATTGATTTTGTATAGAAAGCGGTTTCAAGTATGTTAAATCTGTTAAGATGTGTTACTGTTTATATATATTCGAAGTTTTTAAGAAGGTTCTAGTGATACAAATATCTTAACTATAGATTTCGTCATTATTATCAAGTTCGTTTGTTCATATTATAAAGTTTAGAAATCATAACACTTAAGGTTATTCTGCTAACAAGATTTATATTCAAAGAATAACAGAATAAGGTTATTTCATCATATTATGGTAATCTATATTTTGGAGAGCATTTCTAAACTAATTTTATAAATTTTAGAATTTGGACGAGATATTATGTTCATCGCTAAAATAGCCCATATGGTTTACGTTATATGGAGTTGGCTAGTAAGGTGAACCGACAGTGATAATATTTTTTGAAAAATCATAACTTTTGCATACGGAGTCAGATGGAGACAAAATTTATATAAAAATTATAGCTCTCGATGAGATATACAACTTTGTAGTTGACAACTTTTTTATTTGAACTCATTTAGATGTTCAAAGAATCGTTGAAACTTTCGGATATGAAAGGATAAAAGGAACATATATGTTATAGTAGTTGAGAAGTGTGTATTAGGTGAGATGGTAAGAAAAATTTACGCAAAGTAGTAGATCATGATTTCAAATCCTATCAACCTCACGCGCACGTATATCACACAAAAATCACGTGACTTTTGATTTATACTATCACTGCAGACGGCTCACGTCGGGTACGCCCATACCATCCATGGTTCCTGTACCACTGTACCATGCGCGTTCCGTGTTGTCGATGTGTAGCGGAGTAGCAATCATCCGTACAAGGTGAATGGTTTGTGTATATTCATACACATGCATACAGACAGGAGATTAGCTGCTGAGAACAGTCGAGCAACGGCTTGTCCTTGTCCATGCCCGTCCTCAGTCACTCAGCGAGGGGACAGTACGTCCCATTCATTTGCATATGCAATGTTGTGATTGTTATAGGTCGATTCAGGCCGTTCGTGAAACTGGTGGTGGTAGCCCGCAAGCAAACGCAGATGTACGGACGGACGCTTCAAATCACACATGCACTATGATAAAAATAATCTTGTAATTAAAAAAGTTTTAGT